>MU226025.1:2108897-2122675 GCA_018584345.1 Thuja plicata
TAAATTATAATATTGTGGTTGGATCTCATCTTGTGGTGCAAGTGTGTAGTTCTCTGCAAAGTCAATGACTGAAAGTATACTACCAATTGGAAATGTATTCTTGCATATGCAAAATTGTCCATCAAGCTATCTAGCATTTTGGGAGTGTTTCACATATTTAGGTACAACCTTATTCTTAAATTCATTCATAAATGCATGAACACTAACTTTTTCAGTAATTAGCTCACACCGTTTTCCAACCTTTCCATCATTCAATGGATACTCAATAGTTTTAAATCTTTTTACATCAACTAATTGATTACCAAAATCAATTGAAATATTTTCATGCAAACATTCATCTAAAAATGCAAGATTGCCACATACATCACATACACCAGAAACACATGCATTCAAAAGAAAAAAAATGCTCATTAGGTGGGTTACAAAACAAACCTGATATAAATTCTTTTACAGTTTGAGGTGCTATATTTATACCACATTCTTGCAACATTTCATTAGTATGCATGGTAGAACGTATAGATCGAAATACATCATAATAATAAAAAAATTGAACATGAATTTTGCAACAACGCGTTACTCATTCCTTGTTAATCCTGACAAACCATGGTTTACATTTTTCAAAAGATCTTTGACTAATAGAAATAGTTAACACCTTAACATTCACAAATTTTTTTTACAATTCAGTTTGATTCATATCCAAAAGATATTTTGGATGTGGATCACAAATTTTTGAGCCGACTCTTAATTTAAGAACATCTCTAGCATTAGGTGATACTCTTGTATTATCATGCCAAAATTTTTCAATCAAAGTTTTGACTTCACCAGTAAGGAGTCTGCCACCAAAGCTCCACAAATGGTTTGCCAGATCACTTTCAAAGTTAACTCTTCTCTTTACAGCTCTTGCTAAAGTTTTACGATGAATATTAAGATATGCACTTATGTTTGTCATCATTCTTTTATCACAAGTAGTTTTGTTTACTAGAGCCGTTGTTATTACTCGTTGTGCCGCATTCCTATCTTTAGAATGACTTTTCTTTCCAATTGTGTCAAAGGCACTAGCAACTGTTGATACAACTTGTTTTAGAGACTCATCATTCTTCTTAGATTTCACATAAATGCCTAACCTCTTCATCACTTTTCCCATTTTAGTCATTTTAATTAGTTGTAACATTAATTGACATTGAAACCCAAATTCTTTATTATAAAAAAATTGTCTAAACAATCTACTCGCGTATGTCCTAATCTGTCTCAATAAAACCAAACCATCCAGATTGTCTAGCACATCACTTTTAATTTGAAATTGTTCATCCATTTCATTATTATCCAAAGGGGTTTCTTTCTCAATTGGTGTTTGTATGTCTACATCCACATTGTTGATCTCAAAATTTATCATTTGATTGACACTTTCAATTAGGGTTTGAATTTCACTTTCAATTGGAGTTTGACTATCAGTTCCTTTTATCATTATGATTAACATTATTGATTTGGGGTGTTTGATGTGAAATAAAATTAGTTACTCTATTTTCAGGAAGAAAATCTAAATTATTTAAAGAGTAACCCGCTAATTCAAAAATATCAAGTTCTTTATCACAATAAGTTTCATTTGGCTGTGAAGACATACCTATATCCAACACTTGATTAGAAAATGCACCTGAATTTTCTCCTATTTAATTTTGTTCAACCTTTGCATCCATCATGGTGTCCTCATTGTTCTCATCTTCTGAACCGATTGTTGAACTCGATGCTCCAAAATTATCAAGGTTTCAAATTTTTTCTCTTCTTTCTCGTTGTCGTTTTGACTCTTTTTCTCTATTTGCTGCAATCTCATCAGTTTTCAGAACCTTTCTTTGCCTCTTTCTGCGTTTGTTTGATCCCATTTTTGCACCAAAATTTAAATTCAAATGAATCCCTTCTTGTCAGATCCAAAACAAGACAAGAAAAGAGAATGTTCTTTCAAAATATTCTTTCTGCAACACTGATATGTCATACAAATGGTTAAATAATCATCAATCATTGAGAGTAGGCCCATAGAACTATTTTTTGTCTCCAACGGATCTTTCAGAAATGGGCACCCATTATTTAAATGAAACGGGTGCCCATTTTATAAAACGGGTGCCCGTTTCGGTTTCAACGGTCCAAAACAAAACGGGCACCCATTTTTTGAATTTTAAATAATGGGTGCCCGTTTCTAAAAAATAGGAGTGGGGACTGTACCTCTGCCTTGATTTTTGGTTCGGGACAAGCTTGGTCCCACCAAGCTTTTGCTTGGCCTTGCAAAAAAATGACTAAGGCATTTAAAAATAAAATTTGCGCCTTGTCATGATTTTTCGGAGGTCAACCCGAATAAAATTTTAGACGAAACGAAAACCCATTTTAGTTCATATTGTACAGATTATAAAAATATAATTTTTATAATGATATGACAAATTTTAGTATTTTTCCAATAATTATTATGCCAAATTAGTACCTAAAGTTGAAATAGTAAGGTTAACTAAAATTTTAATAACTTTTTTGATTTTAGGTTTTTGAAAAAATGAATTATATGTGACCAATCTACATAGAATTTTCTTCAAGATTAAAAAAAGAAAATCTAAAAAAAGTGAAATTTTCATCAAATTATGGTGGTCGTACACCAGAGGTTTTAAAAATGTACTTTATACTCAATTAAAAATGAATAAAAAAAAATATATTCAATTAAAAAAAAATTAGAAATATTCTAACCAATCTTTGATGTGTTAGCTACCTTTCCCCAAAAGGATTTACAAAAATTTATTTATTTACTTCAAAATAGGGTGGTCGTACATGTGTGTGGTATGGCCCTGAAACAAATATTTTGAAAAGGGGTTTTTAAACATGCCTACTAAAATATAATTTTTACCATGTGGGTACTAAAAAAATTACATATTTGAAAATTAGACTCCGAGCACTATATTTTCTATTAGTGGATTGTTTTGAGATTCAATCTCTAAGTGCCTCAAATTTTGACATCCATTGACTGCAAATTTGAAAAATAGGAAAAACACTTCCACTTTTTGCCCAAAAAGTGGACTCAACTTCTTGCTGGCACCCAAACCTTAAAACTTAAAACTCAAACCTTCAACCTTCAACCTTCAACCTTAAAACTTAAACCTTAAACATTCCATCAGTGTTCACCATGTACACTATAGATGACATCAATACTACATCAAAGAACTAGCAAATAATTTAAACATAAAAATATAAATAATTTAAACTCAATTGCAATTACTTATATAGCCTTAGTGTATTGTAATAATATTACTAGATGCAAGAATCTAGTTTGTCATTTTCTCATGCAACATGACCCTTGATATGTCTATCATTTTCATTTATTGAATTTTACAATTTCATGCAACCTATCATGCAAGATGAAACATGCAAATATGTTTGGAATATCCCATGTGTTTTTATTTCATGCGTACATGACATGCTAGTTTCTTTTCCAAATAAACCAATATAAATTTGAAATCGTGATCCTTTCCTGAAATGATATGTTGTAGAAATTGTTTGGCCATTCAAAGAACCTTTAAACATCAACATTAGTCAGAAATATTCATTGAACCATTAAAAGACTAAAATTTCACTATATATATGTAATATGTAATGATTCAATGCATTTTAAGGAGATGCACTATGTAATGACTTGAATGTCTTAGGGAAATGAAGTTGTTTTTAATTTACAAGTTTTTTTAATTTTTTTTGTTCAATGTATGTGCTGCAAAATTTAAGTGTATATTTGATGATTTGAATGTCTTTTAAGGGGATCTGTGATTTGTTTAATGATTTGAATGTCTTAAAAGGATGTTTAAATAAGTAATGATTTGAATGTCTTAGGGTTCAATGAAATTGTTTTTAATTTACTTGAGTTTTGTAATGTTTATATGCTTAATGATTAATTTCAGATCTGATTTGAATGTATATTTTGTACATACAACACATATATGTATATACATGAACTATTTTGTTAATTCTATTTAATGTACATGTGCGCACTTGTAGTTTTTATCTAGATTCATGCATCATCTATCATATCTATACATCATGACATCCAATGGTTTAGAGCTTAGTGTACATCGTGATAGTGACCATGCATCACAGGCATCGTCTCATGGTATTCCCTAGACTAGGGAGAATCATAGACATGGGACTATTTATAGATTGTATGCCACTCTAGCTCAGTTAGAGTGGACGCTGCAAAATACCGTTGTCCTCCCTAATAGGGAGAGGTTGGCATCCATTCGCAATGAGCTTATGACTATGATTCAAAAGGTTGAATCATACAACCCCTATGATGATACTTCCATTGACACATTTATCAAATCTTAGCTAGTACAGTATCAAGGACAGTTACATGGAGGACTCTTGACATGGATGTTTATGTGGCCAATGTTAACTCCATTTTTGGACCTGATTACCTAGAGAAGAATGTTGTGAGAGAGTACAAAGTAATAAAGTGTAAGGATGACCTTGTGGCCCCCTTCATATATCCTAGATGGCTGGCGACCCATCATATGTGGCCACAAAAGGATGAGGTGTCACTCTATTTTTGTAAACAATGTATGCAAAATTCTATTTAGGGTATGATGTTGATTGCACAAAATTTCACAACATGCGGGTCAGGGGCGGGGTAGATTTGCAGATAAGTTCAAACGACTTGATGTACCACATCCCCCTAGTAAGAGGGTATTGGTGGGTCAAAACCTTTTGGTTCTTCCAAAAGGTTTGGAGGCCCACATTGGAACTGGAGAGTCTATGGTTGAGAAGGCGCACCTAGATATGTACTCTAGCATTGCCTCCATCACGACTCAGGTTGACAAGTTGTCACCTGATCATGTGGGTAGATATATGTTACGATCTTGTATGAACCCAGTCCTTTATCAGTCAAATCCTTTTTATGATCCTTACATCCGCTACCATCTCCCCACGACTGATGATATAGCATGAGAGCACAAGGATTGTATGCACGCGATGAGCTCCATGTTAGTGGGTGATCTCCTTGATTCTTATCAGGGGTATTCTATATTGCATAGGATCACTCTGAGTGAAATGCCTGCAATCATTCAACTAGTGGTTGAGATATCCTCCTGTTGGATATTTTTCTTGTAACTCTCAATCCTAAAAGAGGAAATGGGAACCAAACCTAGGGATCTTCATCTAACTCATAAAATTTTCTTTATCTACAGATTAAGGAAAAGAAAAGCCAACATAACAAGGCATACAATCAGTCTTCACTTCAAGCTCCACACACTCAGGCGAGTGTACCTAATGCCACATATCTGCATACATAATAAACCTCTTGCTAAAACCCACTATGCAGACACACAATTGTGGATAGTTCTCAAACTTGTAGGAAATGGGCATCCAAAACTCTACCAACCTTATGCAGGCTCCCATCTACATTAAGTAAGTTGAGAACTAGATAACTTATCTTCACATAAATAAAAATGAAAATAAAAGGATTTGTATATGATTTTGAGATGAATTCTGAAAGGATGACAAACTATAAAAGCCAGTGCCTAATCCTGGGCATAGAGTCATATATGAGACCTTAGAAAGATTCCAGATGCACACCCAGTTTTGTCTATAGATATTTTCATATTAATGCCTTACATTAATAAGCTATTGAACACAATCACAAAGCTCTGCTGTATAAATCCACATCATGTATTCAACATCACTAACACCTGCTAAAAGCTATTTAACTTCCTCCTTGAAGAAGACTAAAAAAAAGTGTTACACACTCAATAAGATCAAGTGGAAATGCTCATAAATCCTTGATATATTTCACCTGTATAATAATGAACACAAAAAGGGAGACAGTTTCATGGGAAAATCAATAATGCCTTACATTATTGCTAGTTGTATGCATTTGAAAGTTTACTGTCTGCACATCTAACCCAAAACACAGAAAAACACATTGTTATTTACAAGCTTATCAAAAATATCTCAAAATTCTAGAACCTCTCCTTGGAAACCCCTCTTAGAGCCAAAATTGGAACCGAGAACAAGAAAAGGTGGAACCCCTATCCTATGAAGAAGAAAAGCATAAATAGAAGAAGAAGAATAACTCAGATAACCTCTGATTGACAAGTGTCTCTTGCCTCCAAAACCATTTGATTCTACAAAATATCTTCCCCCTTCACTAGACTAAAAATATGATTTCCTTTACAAATATCCTCTTTGCCTCCTCCAAATCCAAAAATATTCCATGCATGCCTTTGAAATATAATTTCATTCTCTCTTTGAAAACTGCCTCCCATGATTGCACATTCATGTTTGAAGATAAGCATATTTTCAATGTTTTAAAAATATTATAACATCTCTTGTGCAGATTAAATCTTTATATTACCTGTGCATGTGCAATTTTAATCTTTAAATCTTGCAATTAAATTTTTGACTTACATTTTATTATTCTCCACTTTAACTATTGATTTCTACACTCACTTTTAATCCTTTCTACTCTTCACCATATTTTTCCACGTGTTGGCCCGTCGTGATCCCTCGATGATATATTTCTTGCATCTTTTGGATCCAAGCATTGTGTCTATCATCGATCTTCTCTACCTCAGGATTCATGTACAATATGGTGCCTCTGCCACCACATCATCTTCCACCTCACCTATGCGGGCCCCTCCAAAATTGGTTTGTCTTCGCAATCCACTGGTCCCTCCAAGCGGGCGAGTGTAGTCACCGAGAGCCTCTAGACTCTTTTCTTCTTATTACCTTGTGAGTGTTTTTTCATATAAACACCAATAATTCCCTCTCCCGGTCAATGTGGGATAAATCCCCAATATGTTTCAAACTTATATCTGCCCAACACTTCAAAATTAGTTATCGTCAACCAAGTCAAGGCATTTACTATCATCCCTAAGCCAAGCGCTCCCAAGAGCTTCTACTCTTTACTTCTCAGTGGTATGCAAGTGTTGGCATATAAATACATTACATAGTTTTATTCCTCAGTGAATGTCAGACTAATTTACACAATTGCTTTTGAGATCTTCTGCTTGTGCATCCAAAATGTACCTTATTTCACGCTCTGATCAGCACCCCTTCCAACCACGTTGTGCTTTAACTTCATATTACATTATATGTGTTTTAGGATATAAACACATTAGAGATTTTTCCCACTGTGCATGTGGGATAATATTCCCACAGCACTTCACAAAATTTTTTCACACCTCTGTTGATTGCACTTGCTTGGAAACTCCACCAGCCCCTTTGCTAACTGCTCGCAGCTTCCATGCTACGCCTGCACAGTCTGTTTCTTATCAAAACGTGCGCAGCCTCCTCAAAAATGTGTGTAGCATCCTGGGACTCCTGTGTAGCCCTTTTGTTTCATTACCTATGCCTCTTTTTTCTTGAGGAGTTCACGTAGCCCTTTCATCTATTCTGGCGCATGCGCAGGGAGAATGTTCGCTTGTGGAATTTGGCATTAACACCCGCCAATGCATTTGTTTGGAAAGTTTCTAAGCCTTTTAAACATAGCATTTGAAATTTCCATGCGCAGCCTCAATTTAACAATTATTGCATATGCATGGTATCCTTTGCTTGTAATATTTACATGGTATTTGATCATACTTCCAGCATCATGGTTGTAATTAATGTGACCTGAGATCCTCCTCCATATTGGATGAGGCTTTCCAGTCTCACCCAAATGCTTGTAGCTTTCATGCAAGTTGTATGGGCTAACAACCATGTCTTGTACTTTTGTCGCATGGTATCATGGCTCAAGTATGTCATATTCATTTAGCCTATAAACAAGATAATCAATCTCATTTAATTTCATAGAATAATTTACACTTGTAGAATACTAGTATTTTCCCTTACAAGCATCATGTGTTCCTTCAACTAGATAGATTCCAAACCTTTGTGTATGCTTCCACACTTTGCATGCATGTCCAATGAAAATCACTTTTCTAATGTTTGATAGATGCCCATATGTTGATCCAAAACTCCCCCCTTAGCACATTTGAGCATTAAAACCCGCATTTCAATCATTTTGCAAAGTGCTAAAATAAAAGAGTAAACTGCCCTCATAAATGCACTCAAAACTAACTGAATCACATCAAGGGACCTCTACACTTAGTAGATATGATGTCTGGCATATGCATATTTACTTTGTAAAATGGCTTGACATAACTCTCCACGAGGTACAAAATATCCATCATCAAAGTTTCTCCTTCTAATTACTCTACAACTAATACACAGGAACCAATTTGAAACCCCTCATAAAACACCTTTGATAAAATATCAGATGACCCCCTAGGAGGCTACCACTGAACCAATTTGAACATTAAAGTACAAGGATTATGTTTTCCATATAAAATTATTAGATGGCTAAAGATTTATAATATACTGATGCTCAAACTTACCTACCTTCAACTTATTATGCATATTTAAATTTAAAACACAATATTTCATATCATACTGATTTGGTAAAAATATCAAATGGAATCATGAGATTTTGAAATCCTGCATTTAGGTTCATTAAAATGATGTGAGCATGGATCAACCACTCGCTCGATATGGACATCAACTGGTCACAAGATATGCACCTCTGAAAATGACTGTTGTGAAAATGTAACTTTGTTCGCACTAGCAATCTGCACAAATTGCTTTTGGATCTGCCCTTGCAAACATAGCAAATTATGCCTTGAAGCCTTATCACTGAACATGGTAGTAAATTCATATACAAAGAGTATAAGAAATCAACTCATTTGTTATAAAGTTCAACCGGCACCAAAATATTTGCCTGTAAAGTTATCCCTCTAGAAAACTTTACTGTTGCACCCACTAAAAATTGAATAAGTCCTAATTGGATTTGACTCCACAAACCAATCAAATGAAACCCTCAAGATCTGAAACCCTGGGACTGGACTCACTTTCACATAGAGAATAAAAACTTTCCATTTTCTTGTTCTACCACTCAAATGGTCAACTAACATTGCTTCTCAAAGTCAGCCACTTAACAATTTCCTGATTTCAAACTCAGCGATACTACATAAACTTGATTTGGAGCTGGCTGAACAAATCGACCAAATGAATTGATCATGATCTGAAAATATTCATGAAGATACACTTCCATGAATAAAACATAGGGGAACACTCAATTCCTTGCGAAAACCAGCTAGGTGCAAATTGTGGGACCCCAAAGTAGGGTACTTTGTAGTTCTGCAAATTACACTCCTAGAAAAATTGATTAAATTGCAAAGAAAAAGGCTTTGAAAAAATTATCACATGAAGTCACAGGGATCTGCAGATGTACATGCTAACTCTTTTTCATTCCTACAACATCTTGGAATACTCCTTATATCTCGGGTATCAATCTGGCCAAAGATACAAACCTCCAAAGTGGGTCACTTAGTAAAAATTGGATATGTGCACAATGCAGATCTGTGTCAACACCTTCAAATAGCTGTCCCAAAAACACATCCAAATTGAATTATGAGAGCTGAAACCGACTACAAATACTCCATGAAAGGTGATAAACACACTCTCCAAGTGGTTTCTCATGAAAAGCTTGAGGTCTCTTTTTACTCACACTCAAAGTAGGCCTTCTCCACAAGTTTTTAGGGGCACTAACTCTTTGCCTTTAGAGAAATGTTTAACTTAGTCACTCCACATTTACCCAAAATTTTAGAGTTCCAACACCTCCATTGCTAGCGGCCAGGGACATGGAGATGCATAGGAAGGTACTTCCAGACAGGAGGACATTCTGATACGTCCTACTGCTCTACAATAGAGTGCGGTTGATCCTACACCTCCAGAGCAGACACCTGCTCTATGATTTCAGACTGGATTCTCATCCATGTTTATGGATGATGCCATTGATGCGGTGTCCTTACACTCTTCTGAGTTATTAGACATTGGACGTGCATTCCAGCAGACAGATCAAGAAAGAAAACAAATTTTGATTTTCATTAAATAATTGTTTTTATGTGTGTGTGTAGTGATATATATATATATATATATATAGGAGATTACGATGGCTGCCGCATATGGGGATTTATAGGCGCCTAGTGATCTGATTCATCAGGATACACAGGTAAATTAATTTATTTTGAAAAACATGTACATGTTTTAATTTTTTTCAACTTTAAATGTATATTTCAAAATTAAATATGTGTTCTTGTTAGATAGAATAGTCTAACATGGAATTTGTGTATGTTTGTACAGACCCCTCGAGCAGGTGGAGGATTGGATGAGGGACTAGGTGGTGAGGGCACCTTTAGTTAGAGTTTCTATGTTGTGGATCTACATTTCTATTTTGTTGATACATTTCTAGATACATTGTTGATACATTTCTATGTTGTGGACATTGATCTATTTGATACATTTCTATGTTGTGGATCTACATTTCTATGTTGTTGAAACATTTCTAGATACATTGTTGATACATTTCTATATTGTGGACAACGATATTTGATACATGAGTTTATATATAGAGATTTACATGGACTCTTTTAAAAGATTAATTTATCATGTATTAAGATGGCATATTTATATTTAAACAAATGACATATATGAGTATTTTAAATATTGATTTACTAATTGTGCAATAAATGACATTTATATTTAAGAAATGTATCACAAGTAAATTTGAATATATATAAGCAATGTATTTAACCTAACACATGACATATATAAGGTCAATGTATATTGAAAATTTAGGTCTTCATTTCAAAGTTAATTCAATGTATATATAGCCAATGTATCTAAACTAATGACATAATAAATTTGGCGTCTATCTAAGTTGTATTGAAATCAATGGCATATAACAAATGTACCTCTAGATACTAAATTTGCATATATACAAGCAATGTTTTAAACTAACACATGACATATATAAGGTCAATGTATATTGAAAATATAGGTCTTCATTTCAAATTTAATTCAATGTATATATAACCAATGTATTTAAACCAATGACATATAATAAATGGTGTATATCTAAGTTGCATTTAAATCAATGGCATATAACAAATGTACATCTCTACTAAATTTTCATATATACAAGCAATGTATTTATACTGACACATGACATATATAAGGTCAATGTATATCAAAAATATAGGTCTTCATTTCAAAGTTAATTCAATGTATATAACCAATGTATCTAAACTAATAACATATAATAAATGGCGTCTATCTAAGTTGTATTGAAATCAATGGAATATAACAAATGTATCTCTACTAAATTTGCATATATAAGCAATTTATCAACTAACGTGACATATGGGTCCTAAGTGGTACTAATGTATTGTATGACCATTTAGGACCCATTAGTACCTAATAAGACACGTTGGGACCTATTAAGACACATTAGGACCTATTAAGGAACACTAGCACCTACTGGGACCCTTTAGATCCCCTTAAGATACATATATATCTAGCTCTATGCTTAAAAACATTCAGCCATTGAACCATAACCATGCATATATATAATTCAACCATTGAACCAAAACTATGCATATATAGCTATATAAAAAACTATTGAACCATCAAAGTCATTGAACCAATCATGCATATATAGCTATACATAACAAAACCATTGAACCAATCATGCATATATATATAGCTAGATATAAGAAAACCAATGAACCATAAAAATATAAAAGCATAAATATGATCCAAAAATATATCCAGTCCTAGTTCAAATTATATATGAGTTCAAACTCTAGTTCAAATATGAAAGTACGAGTTACAAAAACAAATTTAGCCTAAAGCTCATCATACATATAGTTTGGATCCTCTCTATCTTTTATTACCTCCAAAAAATTTCATGTTCTTAAATAGGCAACCTCCACTTTTAGTTGTCACGTCCTTTTTTTGGCAGTCTCAAATTGCAACTTTGTCGCTATAACCAAGTGACAATAATGTAGAGCTCTTTGGCCAGGCATGTATTCGATAAATTGAACTCTATTTTTGTCGATCTTCGTTTGCTGATAATAGGCGCCCTCAATAACAAATGAACTAGTCAGATATGACTGTTCATCACCATCTATTGTTACTTTTGGCAACTTGTATTTCTCTTTTGTGCATCTTAGTAGATAACAATCTATACCTTCTATATTCTCAGGATCTGCAACCACAAAAAAAATATAACCTATACAAGTGAATCATGCATAAATTAAAAATATAAGTAAGATCTCTAAAATTTGAACATCAATCAAGTGATATAAATTAAAGTTAAATAAAAGAACATGTATGTGCACGCACCTATAACGACTAAATCAGAAACAGGCTCATAATCAGCTGAATATACAGGATCATGAATGTCTATGTCCTTGTCATCATCTTTATAAGGAGGCATTTTGATTAACTCTTTCATATCACATTGTGAAACATATCCATTTGCAATAATCTCACATTGACTCATTGCATTGTTCTCAACATAGTCATCAAAAAAGTACGATTTGTCTCTTACTTGAATCAATGGTGGCTTGTGGTGTCCTGAAGTCATCACTTGATGTAAACCTCTAATACCAACAATTGATTGACAATTTTAAAGATTAGATCGATCAATATCTGTTACAAATATGAAATTGTTAGATAAACAATTGTGATAAAGGTGAAATGTACTTAATAATATTTTAAAAGAATTTGAGTTCAAAAAAATTTACCATTCACTTCCCAAAAATAGCATTTGTTGTATTTTGTGTCCCAACTAGAAAAATGAGTTCGAAACCATTTAACTATTTTATTTGTATTCTCTATCATACCTACATAGAAGAAACTTATCAGTTTAAAGAAATTGAAAATGGAAGAATGTACTTACACATCAAACATTGAACACCATTTGTACCTTCAAGTTCATGTTGCGTGAGTGCACGGTTCACACATTCTCCTGCTCCAGTGTGCTCTCATTTTCCATGTCCACTTTCAAAGAAGTTCCAAAGAAACTTAACATTGTGTCTCGCATGTTGCATGGCTAACCAATTAAAGACTTTCGCAGACTTAAATTGTCTTGCATGATAAACTTGTAGACACACATGTATAAATAATTATTTTTAATAAGATTTATAAATTGAAATTATGGATATACTGGAATTGAATTAGATAATGTACTTACATGCACACCCATCAGACCAAATCCAGTGTTGTGAAGCATTTATCCCGCGATCCGCAAGATCTTCAAAAAACATTTCAAAACAGTGATCCACATAGCTCCTATCATGTACCCTATCATCGTTGATATAGAAATGAACCTCCTTGATGATAATGCGTTCATTTCGAACAATACCTTCCACCTCATCCAAATCAAATTGTGCATGTCTATAGGTCACTTACACAAATATTGCAACTTGTTCAAAATGATAACATTGAGCTTGGAGCTCTGATTGAGGGGAAAACATATAGTTCTTGGAGAAATCTACCATTGAAAGGACACAACCAGGTGGAAAATAACTTTTGGAATCTAATGAAGGGTGCTCCCCTTAATGCCACAAACACATAACGGAAACAGAGAAGCAACAACAATTTGCAAGAACAGAAAATGGGCTTCTTATTATCTCCACAAATGTGGAATTACAAACTTTCAGAATTACAATATGCAAAGCCACATGGGCATTCCCTTTACAATATTCTGTAGGACAAAGCCTCAAATCATTCCCAGATCTACCCCGAACTGCTATAGACAACACTACGGGCCTTCTTTATATAGGCAATTTTCACCGCCCGAGAAGGTTCCAGAAATCTAGCCATTAAGGCCGACTACCCTTAGCATTTAATTATTTTTCACTTTTATTACAAAAAGGTCG
>MU226025.1:2148066-2167940 GCA_018584345.1 Thuja plicata
GATATTTAATTACTAAATAAATATCCTCATTTTCAATAATTGAATTTAATATTCAGATAATTGAGAAAAAGCAATTATGAGGTCATATTTATTTAATTAATTAGATATTCTATCAAAAATCTTATCTCTATTCAGAATTGGAAACTTCTCCTTAATTGTGCTTTAAAGAGAGAGAAAACAGATAAATCAAAGAAAACAGAATTAAATAAAAAAAAGAATACAGTTAAAGCAGGAAGAAAATAATTTATTGAATTCTTTTCAATAAAGCTTTCTGTTTTTAACTAGCTTTTCTATCTGTTTTATTTCAAAAAGGAAAGTTTATATTCTGATCATCTCAGAGTCTATAAAAGAACTCTCATTCTTCATTCAAAACCCCTGAAAAACTCTACTCACATATGCATTGTTAGAATATTGAATTATTGTCATAGCTTCATATAGAATAATATCATTTTTGCAATAGAATAGCTTCAATTTCTAGAATAATTGTAGTGAGCATCATGTCTTAGATTATCTCATATCTCTCATTTCTTAGCATAATATTGCATTGTATTGCATCTATCATGATAAATCCTTCGTTCCTAGATTGGTCCATGGTTGTGAGACTCTCGTTCTGAGAGAAATTTCAAAAACCCCGTTTGGATAGAAGGCAACAGGTCGAATCATGCAGGCAGACAAGATGAATAATCTCATATTCAGTCTTGTGTGTACCTGGTGAAGAAGGACTATGTTGAAGTGTATGGTGAATTAACAAGGCCAAATTTACTGCATACAATACCCACTGCCCAAACCAACTTACTTTCTTATAACGAATATTTCCTTTTAATATTGCATTCCTTTCCTTTTACTTGCCTTGTAAGCAGTGAAGCTCACTATGGGTTAGGAAAATTATAATGTCGTTGAAGCAAGATTTAAAATTTTTACAAGTCATGACCTCTCCCAAAGAACCCTAAATGACTCAGAGCAATTGATTAGGTGAGAAAAATATAGTAATCTCAAATTTAAGGTGTCGAGACACATTATATGATTAACCTTCCAAATCAAGTATGTGTTCTAACCTAATGATAAACATAAGGAAGATAATCTCTACTTCTAAGGATCTTCACAAATAGTTATCTAGGAAATGGGATAAACACAACTTAGAAGAATCTCCAGATGAAATTAGAAACATCATCGCCTTTTCACAAATGAAACCCCCCAAACCTTCAAGCCCCTTGGAAAAACCACAACCAAAACTGAAGGAAACGAAAGGAAAACCAAAACCACTTGAGAAAACCGGCTCAAGGGAAAACAAACCCCAAACTACGAAAAACAGAACCAACCTAAACTACAAGCAAGCCAAAATCCCACAAGGGGAAAAAGAACAAACGAGAAAGAAACAACAAGAGAAGCATATCAAAATCCCTTCTAAGCCACGAGAACAAAACAAAAGGGAAAACCAAAATAGGAAACCAAAGTAGGAACAGAAAGGGAACCTAAACTAACTATATATAAGGTATGCCTCTAGAAGGAAACCTACGGTCGGAAGTAATACTTGAGGAACTGTCCATTGACGAGCAACGAAACTTCCTCTCCTGATAGACTCTTAAACTTAAATGCATTATCTCCTAGTATTTCATAAATTTTAAGGACCCATCCGCAAATTATCAAAATTGTCATGATCGTCTTTCTTTTCATGGGCCTTATCCCTGTTGGAGATTTACTTCTGGTAGCTAGTTGATTGTATGTTTGTCATTGATGACAACATATAATATACATCAGTGTTTTGTATGTACAAATCAGAATGATGTTATCAAGCCTTGTGCGATTATATTCATGTTGTAGACATATTGTTTATGTTTTGTTCATACACGCAGACTCAGATATGAAGTTACAGTTGTGTTGTGTAATTATGTTAAACGACAGTTATAGTTTCTGGAGTGTGTCTATACAGAGCCAACGTATTGCATTGGTTCTTGAGTTGCACCTATCTTCCAGACATGCGTGTGTATATTCAAGTTTAGTTATGAGTTGAAGATAGTTATCTAAAGGCGCCAAACGTGTTTTAACAAGATTGCAAAGTTAGAGTTAATTTGGTGAGGCCGACTTAGTGAAGCGTCATGTCTATTCAGTTTATATTACGTGGTTGTAATTATGCTTGTGTGGTTAGTTAAGCCGAAAAGGATGTTATGAAGAGTTGCTTAATAGGTCCCATTATCTCATACTTGAGGAAGATACATATAGTAGTTCATTTGTGTAACGCTAGGTGTGAATGATAAGACACGAGACAGAAAATGTACAGAGCAAAATATCAGTTGTGTTTCATTCATCAAGGATCTATGTGAAGAAGTGAAAGATTACAATACACTGGAACTGATCAAGACAATAGGTCTACTCTATAGTTCATCATCAGATACAGTGCATATCTATTCTATAGAACGTTGTAGCCTTTACCATTGAAGCAGTGAGCTTTTGGATAGTGAGTCCTCACCTTTAACCGGGTTATTTGTAAAAGACTCCTAACAGGGTCAGACCCTTAACCAGGTCACTATACTTATTGCATTGTAAAGAACAACTCCTAACAAGGTTACAAGATCTTCTAATAGGGATTATTATAAACAAGTATAGTTCATTGTGGGTGTTAATTCCCACTGGGGTTTTTACCATTTGGTTTTCCCGTAACCAAATTGTTGTGTTGTCTATTGTGTTATCTAAATGTGCATTTACTTTATTGTATTCTATAGTTAATAAAAGAAAAGAATTAAATTAGTTGATAACTGATTCACCCCCCCCCCCCCTCCNCCCCCCCCCCCCCCTCCTCTTAGTTATCCTTTGGGACTATTCTAACAATCCCAGCATAGAACCAAATCAGAAATCCAAAAATCTTTAACTCTGACCACTCTGTCAAACCATCTCTTGACCACTGCTTAATGCTTCAGAAGCTTTTCCAATGCTTGATCTCACTTTTCTTCTAAGTGTAACAATTGAGTCAAATTATTTTGTACTTTATATTTGCCTTCCATGTATTCTTGCATAAACTGCAATGTCATAATTCTCAACTAAATGGGGAAAACTGGATCTTGTTCATAAACCAAATGGTAAGGAGACATCCCCATAGAGCTCTTGATTTTGGTTCTATCTGCCCAAAGGGAAAATCTAAACTTTGTATGCTAGTCTTTAGGATTTTTGTTGAGTAACTTCTTTATTGCACTTAATAGGTTCTTGTTTGTCGATTCAACCAATATGTTTCCTTGCGAATAATAGCTTGATGACAACTTCAATGTTACCCCATATCCAAATGCCCAGTTGGAAAACTTTAGGGATGTAAATGTTGATTCATTGTCCCACACTAAGGCATATGGACATTCAAATGTGGTGATAATATTCTCCTCGAGGAACTTGATAACCACATCTATTGTGCACTATGTTGAATAGGTCGAATAGCTAAGAGGGGGGTGAATCAGTTATTCCTACACAACTTTGCAAATTTTTCTCTCTGTGAGTTAACACTTAAACAATTCCAATAACTTAAGATTTTTTGGTTTAGCGCATTAAACATCCATAGAAAATATAAACATAAATGCACAGGAACATTGAAACAAAGAACACTAGATTTTATGTGGAAACCCCAAGATGGGTAAAACCATGAATAAGTTATTTCTCATGAAACATAAAATACATGCTAAGGTAACACCGAAAGGTGATTTGATACAAAGGCTCACTACCAGAAATGCTCAGTACAAGAAGGCTCACTGCTAGAAGGCTCACTGCTAATATACAGGGGCTAACTGCCAATATACAAGGGCTCATTGTCAAGACCCAAGGGCTCACTAATCACTGTCAAAAGATATGAAAATGAATAGAATCCACTTCTAAGATCTATGGACTGCTCTGCACGAACATAGATCTCATTCACATGAATTCGTAATCACTTCGCATATACTTCACACATAAGCCACATGCACATTTATCTAGATACAAAAGGTTCTTTATGTATATCGGTATCTATTCTTACATATGTCAGCTATACACTAAACGTGTGATATCACTAATGCAAAAAATATTACATTTACATTTAATTCATAGCATCAATCCTAGATTTAGGACATACATAAGAGAAAATAACACGCTACAAGGTGATCCATAGATAGGTCGGACTTAAGGATTTACAATACATGTTGAATTTACTGAAGCCATCTAAACGCCATAACCAAGACCAAAAGATAGATACGCAAAGTAGTCATTACACCGATAGGATTTGAACTTTAGTATGCTTGTGGCCAATATACTGATCCATCTCTGACGGACCAGGAAACTTGAGATGTCTTCATTCTGAATCTCCCTTATGTATAACTGATAACTCCTGTTATGCCACCGATAGCTAACAGGACATGCCAAATACCAACTGAAACACCCAAAATGTCGGTGATAGGTTTTGACATCAATTAAAATCAATGCCAGCACTTCCTCACATATTCTAAGAATCTCCTCCTTTGGCATTGATAGAAAAACTTCAAAAACAAAAAGAGTTAAGAGGAAAATCTAATTTTCCAAAAATCCAAAAATACTCCCCCTGAGTAGATGTTATATTTTGTTTTCTCCTTAAAGAAACTCTTCACCTTTTTTCCATAATAGAAACGAGCCAAAAAAATATCAAGTAAACCTATATACAGTAAAACAACAGTTTTAAAAATTTTAATACCTCTCCTTCAAGATAGGGAACTCTTTCTTCCATTCTGAAATCATTGCCTCTATTCTAGCACACAAACTGTGATCACATTCTACCACCTTGTCAAAAGATCCTTTCCAACCAGAAGAAGGAAATCTCTTCTCAAAGTTGTCAGCATCAGTTAGGATGCTAACAATATGTTCCATCCTGGATTCTACCATGTCCTTCACCAGTCAGAAGGTCTTCATCATATCATCCCTCTACCTTTGTTGAGACAACAACTCAACCTCTACTTCTCCTATCCTCATCCTTTGCTTTCTTTCTTTGTCTCTAAAAATATTATAGGTTTTTCCCAATTCATTAATCTCAAACTCAATCTTCTCACATTTTCCTCTAAATATGTCAAAGGTAGCAGGCCAATGAAGATAGTACCAGTAGACCTATGAGACTTGTTCCAAACATGATTTAGTATTACTGATAAGTAGGGATAATGTATGCAAAGCATTGTCACACTTATTTTCAAGTTTATTCTCCATAGAAAAAAAGTCGGCACTGAACTGTATCAGATTATTCTCAATCAGTACAACAATGTCACCAAATACCATGCCAAATATACTGGATACTACAATCATTTTGGTAATTAAATGGTATATAAGAAACTTCAGGACAATGGTTCTGTCAGCTAGAGAGTACTCAGCCTACAAACCACCAATTTTGTTGAATTCATTGTTATTCAACATAGACTTTACCTCATTAGTATCAATAGCTTCCCTTTCTACTGGTGAAACCATGGGTTTCTCCGCTTCCTTCTTAGCTTTCATCTCCTCTGATTTTTCTTCACTTTCGGTTGCACTCTCCTTACTACCAGTAGCTTCCTCGTCATTGTTAGATATTGAAACTGTAATAACTTCCTTTCCTTTCTCAATTGACCTTGTCTTCTTATTGATAAGGTGAACCACCAATGACCACTTCCAAAAAAAATTGTTCTGAGGAGGAACCTTCATGAAATTGTCTTGTCGGTACAACATCGGTAACCACCAAACTATTACCTAGCTTCTCCTAAAGAGATAAGAAGTATGCCTTGCAGACATTCATTTTTCTTTCCAGCTCTTCCAGGTACCTATAAATTTTGTCTTCTGATAGGAGTGTCGGTTCTCCATGCAATATTTTCTTTTCCAGGTAAAGATCCCATGAAGTAAAATACCAAACACATGACCAATGATCCAAAATAGAAACCATATTTATCCTCTATTGTCATCTTAACATTCAACAACAGGTTGTCTAACAACATTTTGCATAAATCCATGTCAACATTCTCATGCAACATCTTGCATGTCATGTACATAGCTATGGCAGACATAGAACCGTCATGATTAGGTAATTTAATTTTGTAAGAAATATCATGTGTGACATACCTTACAATAGGATCCTCAATAGAATGAATTGTGAATGTGCGTTGATCCCTTTTGATTACCATTAGGGCTTCCACCTCTTCATAACTGATCGACTTCTTTGCAGGAACTTTTCCTTTGCTACATAGACCAATAATTGCTTTGATTACTTCCTTCGTTATGATGCATGGTTTGTCCAACATCAATGTTTCACCTTGAAATTACTTCAGCATGAACAATATGAACTCCTTATTACCACACCACGAGAATTCTCCCCAAATTTTGAGCCCTATCTCTCTAACTTTCGACATTCCTTCTTCTAGTAATCCAAACTCCAATTTCTTTATCTGTTCTCGATTAAATTTTTCATCTCTATGTCTTTCTCCCTTTTCCTTTTCGTACTGCCATGAACAACTATTTAGGTGCTATGATTCTTCAGAAATTCCTGACACTCATGTGCTCTGCAACTCTTCTGATGAATAGCCTTCATGCTACAATATTAACTTATCCAAATCTTTTAAAGACCCACGAAACTGACAAATCCCACTTGAATACACAATTAATGTACTTTGCTTGTCAATCATTCAAAAACTATCTTATCATCATTAATGCATTTATTTCTCCCTCGATAACAACCTAGTTGCATTCGATACCACTCTAGAATAGGGGAGGTGTAAGATTCAGGTTACTCGATACTCCCCCTGAGCCACAACTCTCTGCTCAGTTATTGGTAGGACCAGCATCGGGATTCGATACCACCGAAACCTCTATAGCACCAGATTTATTTCTCCATAATTTGAGATCCACTAAATTCTACATGATTATCACAATTTAGCACAGTGACCTGTCTTTCCACACTTGAAATAATTATTATTCCTTTTTTTGGATATCACTGATATCGCTCTGCATTGACTTTCTTTATGACCAAATTTATGATACACATAATAATTTCCATGAAATTTTTTGTTCATAATATTCTCTTTTTCTTGACTAGAAACTTGACTTTTGCACTCATTCTCCTCATGACCAAATTTATGACATTTATTGCATTGTGTTCTTCGAATTCTTCTCATCTTAAAATACATTTCTTTATGAGAAATTTTACTACAAATGTAACAGCAATCGTTAAAAGATAAATACCTTTGAGCATTCGGTTGTCTCACTGGTAACCTCTTTATAGGTGTATTTTGATTATTACTTGTTACCTCAACTTTTGCATCTTCCTCAATCATCACTTCTTTTCCTTTATAATTCTATATAATATGAGATTTCATCGACGAATGCTGTACTTTCTTTATCTTTACATTCTTTCAGTAAGTTCATCAACTTATCCAAGATAGTGTTGCTTCCATATGCTTTAGATTCTGCTTTCAGCTTTATTAATTCCAGTTCTAACTTTTCATTCTACTATGTACTCTTCCTGATCATTTCCTTGAAATTTTCTTTAGTCAATTTTCATTCCTCCAATTCCTTTTCTAGTTCAAACCTTTTTATCCAAGCATTCTTTGATTTGTACCTCGATCCAAATATGATGGGATCTTCTCTCTAAATTGTTCATCATCTTCTTCTCTCTCCAGAATCATATATGCACAGTTATCTCTTGATTCTTTCAGTTTTGATAGTTATTGTTCTAGTTCTACAATTATGTTCTTTGATCCTTTTAACTCTTCACTATCTTCTTTGTGCCTTTCTTTGAACTTCTTAATATGATCTCTTAGTTTAGCAATGCGGGTGTTTTCTTCCATCATGTTTTCCATCAGTTCTTTATTTTCTGATTCATTACCTTCAATATCACTCAACATAATTTGTCAATCTTCTTCAGAGTAGAAACCTTCTTCCATTTGTTCAACCTTCCAAGATCTCCCTCATGAAGTTAAGCTCTATCTGCAAGGGACCAAGCTCTAATACCAATTGTTGAACAGACAGAATAACTAAGGCGGGTTGAATCAGTTATTCCTACAAAACTTTCTCTCTATCAGTTAAGACTTAAACAGTTCCAATAACAGCTCAAGATTTATCAAAGCACATTAAACATCCACAAAAATATAAACATGAAATGCACAAGAACGCCGAAATAGAGAATAATGGATTTTACGTGGAAACCCCAGGATGGGTAAAACTATGGAGAAGCTAATTCTCATGAAATATAAAACACTTGTTAAGGTGATACAGAAAGGTGATTTGATACAAAGTCTCATTGCCAGAAATGCTCACTACAAGAAGGCTCACTGCTAATACATATGGGCTCACTACCGATACACAAGGGCTCACTACTCACTTCCGAAAGATATGAAAATGAATAGAATCCACTTCTAAGATCTACAGACTGCTCAGCACGAATACAGATCTCCTTCACATGAATTCATAGCCACTTCACATATACTTCACACATAAGCCACATGTGCATTCATCCAGATACAAAAGGTTTTATATTTATACCAATATTTGATCTTACATATGTTACCTATACACCAAACTTGTGATATCACCAATGCAACACATATTATTTTTATATTTAATTCATAGCATCGGTCCTAGATGTAGGACATACATAAGAGAACATAAAACGCTATAATGTGATCCATAGATAGGTTAGACTTAAGGATTTACAATACACGTTGCATTTACCAAAGCCATCTAAACGCCACAACCAAGACCAAAAGATGGATACACAAAATAGTCGTTACCACCGATAGGATTTGAGCTTGAGTGTGCTTGTGGTCGATACACTAATCCATCTTTGTCGGACCAGGAAACCTAAGATGTCTTCATTATGAATCTCCCTTATGTATAACTGATAACTCCTGTTACACCATCGATAGCTAACAAGACATGTCAAACACCAACCGAAACACCCAGATTGTCGATAAGAGGTTTTGACATCAATGACAATCAATGTCAGCACTTCCTCACATATTCTAGCACATTATTTGAGAGCGTGAGCTTCTGACCATCCTTTGCAGTAATCTATAGCAGTTAAAATATATTTTTGTTGCACTAAAGAGGGTGGATTATTCATTACAATAAAGTCTAAGCCTCATTTAGCAAAAGGCTTTACTTCAATCACCAATTGTAATGGGATAGCAGGGTTTCTTTCACATACAAAAACCACTTGGTAGGTGAGACAAGTCTTCACATGCTCATAGGAGTCATTGAATAATATAGGCTAGTAGTATCTTTCTCTTGAAATTTGATGGGCTATAGCTAGACTGCTTCCATGGCTGGTTCCAAATTTTTTGTGAAAATGCTCAATCATCTGTTTTGCTTCTTCTTTTCCAACACATCTTAAATAGATCTCATCATGGTTCTTTCTATACAACACATCTCCTTGAAGCATAAATTGTTGACTTTTCATTCTCAAAGCTCTCTTTAGTACAGGATTCAAGTGTGAAGGGGACTTATGATTCAGCGGTTAGTAAACAATGTCATCATACCATTCATCTAGAGATACAACTTCCAGAATGTACACTTGTTGCACTAATCCAAGACCGGTTGTAGAAATTGTTTGTGTCAAAGCTTGTCCATGAACTAGCTTCATAAGTAGTATCTCCATGTCATACTCCTAAATGATAGCCACTCATTTTCCTCTTATCTCTCTTAACTCATTATACATTGATAGTGTCTTTACTACTGAGTCAGGAACTACGAAATACACCTTGCTTCTCAAAATGTAATGTCTAAAATTCTTTATTACCTTCACTAGAGCCTAATCTTGTTTTTCAATATTTGGGTATCTCAGCACTACATCTTTCAATGGTGAACTCATGAATGCAATTGGGTGATCATATTCTCTTCAGATATCTAAGTGAGGATGGCCACACAAGTATGATCTGAGGCAAAGGAATATATGTAAAATGGTTGAGTGTAGTCTGGACTGACCAACACGGGGGTATCTACAATGTATTTCTTCATTTCTTCAAATTCTTTCTTTGCTATAGGCATCCAATCTATCTTAGCTCCTTTCTTCAACATGTTCAGTGGTTTCACAATCTTCACAAATTTCGTTATGAACTTCCTCACGAAGTTCATTTTACCAAAGAATGACCTTAATTCTTTCTGAATGGCTGGTAGTCCTATCCTTGAGATAGCTTCAATGTATTTTGGGTCTTTTGATATTTTGTGCTATGAAATTACATGTCCCAACACTTTTCCTTCAGTGACGTCGAACATGCATTTCTTTGGGTTTAGTGAAATTTCATACCTTTTACATCTTTGAAAGATTCTTCTTGAGTCACTTATATGATCTTATCTCCATATGGAAAATACAATGAGATCATCCATGTATATAATAATGCATTTTCCAACCAAATCTTTGAAGTCCATAGCCCTGTGAAAAGAGGCTCCAACATTGATTAAGCTGAAGGGCATTCTTTTGTAAGAAAACATACCCCACTTGGTTGTGAATGCATTTTTCAATTTGTCTTCTTCTTTTACCATCACTTGGTTATATCCAGAATAACTATCTAAAAATGACATCATTTGAGACCCATTCACTATCTATATCACTTCATCTAGGGATGGCATCAAATAGTTATCTTTCTCTGAAGAGCTGTTAAGATTTCGGAAATCAATGCACAATCTTATTTCTTCATTCTTCTTTCTAACCAGAGCTAGATTCGGGACCCACATTGAGTGTCCAACTGGGAAAATTATCCTTTCCGAGAGCAACTTCTTGACTTCTTGATGTATCAATGGTTCCAGCAATGGATTTAACGCTCTATCTTTGCTAGAATAGTTTACTGCCTTGCTTGAGTGGGATTGTGTGTGATAAGGGAGGTGTCATAGGACTTCAAAGTCTTCATATCCCCAGGCAATCACATCTAGGAATTCCCTTATGAGCTTCAGGATTTGTTCCTTCTTTTTAGGTGTACAGACTTTCCCAATGAAAATATTCTTAACTTGTTTATTTGTTCCTAGATTCACCTTTTCGCATTCCCCTCCTTCAGTCATTTGATATTTGAGGGAACTCAATCTGTCTGAATCAGAAAATCTTTCTAGATCTATCATTCCTTTGGGAATAGTATTTGTCATTATATTCATGATTTTGTCAATCTCAAATTGTGCTTGTTTTAATTCTCCATCAATGACTTGAGTCTCAAATACATTTAAACTTGTTAGGAAATTGAGGATATGCTTGTCATCTTCGAACACTTGAAAATTTGTAATATTGTCCGGAACTGAGGGTATTGAAGTTAACTCAACCATGAATATCTTCACACAATCCATGGTATTGAAGGTATCAAAGCTTACAATCAAGTCCCATACTCTATTACGGTAGCAACCCAATATTTTATTACGACATGCATATTGTTTCCTAACTTGGCCCACCACTATGTCAGAATCTCCACGTACATGCAAGATTTTGGCACCCTTTTGAATGGCAAGTAGCAGTCCAAGAACTAATAATTCATATTCATCAACATTGTTGGTGCATGGAAACAACAACTTGTGCACTGCCAAATAAGTTTCTCCAGTCAAACTGACTAGTTCGATGCCTCCTCTGCTTTCTTTCTTCGACTTAAATCTATCAAACCATAGTCTCCATTTTTGATCAGTTGTTTGTGCATTAGATGATTGAGGTTCTGATTATTCGATCTCTTTCTTAAGTTTTTCTTGAAAATTTTGATGTTCATCTCATTCAACTTCTTTACATTGTGGCACTCGAATCACCACTTGTGTTAAATTTTCAACATTAATGATTCCTTCAATGTTTCCCATTACTAATGCTTGTGGGACTGTCTTTGATACTTGTTCAATGAAAGCTTTGCACATTGTGCATGATATTTCTGTGTGGAAAGCATTGTGGATTAGGCACCAGTTGGGTAGCAAAAAATTCTGAATGCAAGCATATTTACCCAACTCAACATCATGTTTAACACTCTTCCAAACAAAGTTCCTAAAGTTTTCAAACATTTTTGTATTCAGTTGTAGCTTTAGATTATTAATAATGATACCTCAGTGAACCTGGGTGTCACCTTCAGGAATCCTCCTTGATTGAAACCTTGTAGCATTAGAACTCCCATTTTGGGCACATATGATTCCAAGCATGTCTCCATGAACAAGACCTCATTGTCTTCATCGTATTCAATTATCAATAATCTCAACCTGGGTGTGCTCTCTATCTTTATCTAATTCAGGATTCCTTTACATGGTAGCCACATATGAGAAAAGTATGTGGATACGTATATGTTCAATTTTCTTGACCAGTCTCTACTCAAAAACATACTATATCCCTTTGGTATGTCCACCACAGATATGTCAATACAACATTGAACTCACAAATCTAAAGCCAATTGCATATGAATGTTGCTAAGCTCTCCCACAACTGGGACTTCTCTTTTATCCAACTGTGTCACCTTCTTTTTTGTTTTCAATGGAACTAATCCCAACATTCTACATATATCCAGAGGCATTACAGTACTAGACACACAAGAGTCAATCAAGTAGTTATGCAACATTTTCCCAAAAATTCTAACTGACACAAGGAAAGGGGCATGTTCATCCTTTCCTTGATAGAAAACCACAGGCTTCTATGTTCTTGGATCAAACTCTTCATTCTTCATGTTTTACCAAGTGTTGTTTCCATTTTGCATTGTATTTTTTGTTTGTTCTGCCAAAGCATCCATAATTATATTTATCTTCTTTTCTTTAGCTGTGGGATCACTTTGAGGTATGCCTTCATTAGTTGTGGTCTTTTGAGTGTCAATAAAGTTTTGTACCATACCAATAGAGCTTGGAGTATTTTGAGGGGCATCAAGTGCATCTAACGATTTTGGCGACACATCTTGGACAACATTGATATTTTGTGCCAAACTGGATTGAGGATTGTTGGGTACACTTCTAGGAGCATGTGATGCACCTTGGGAAATGATCTTTGGAGGAGTATCATGTAGACTTCCCAACAATGTATCCCTAATCTCAAGGATTTTCATCAATTTAAATAGTGGTAGGATAACCTTGATTTTCTTGAAATATTCTAGGACATAAGAGCTCAGCCTCTTGAATTCCTCTCTTGGAGGATTTTGTCTTTGTTCTCTTTGTTGGATAGTAGATTGCATGGTACGTTTCCCTCTTTCATTTTGTGGGTCATTCGTCACAATGGGTTGTCCTCTCTTACCTTGTAAAGTAGTTGGTTGTCAATACTCGGGTGAGTCTCTTAGAGCACTCGAAACATTGCTCGCATTGAGAATCAGAGGCATTGAAAAATTGTTACGAGGAATAGATGAATTCAATGGTTCATGATTCCTATAATTCCTCTGATAAGCTTTTCGAGTTGTATCCCCAGATGTCTACTGATATGCTTGAACTTCACTCATTCCTTTCGTTACCTTACATTGTTGTAGAGCGGAGGGAAAACATACCCATCCCTTCATAGTGGTTCATTTGGGGACACGGGTGGAGGCTGGTACCCTGGCGAAACATGATACTCTGGCATCTCCATATGACCATTTGCCGATGTAGGCAGGAATTTATGATCAATCTGTACAAGCATATAATCTCGGGGTTCTGGAGGAGGAAACTTAAAATCATTAAAGGCCAACACCTAGTCATATCTAGGTGTAGGTACTAGCTCATACCTCATAAGTGGAGGGTTTGCATGCACTATTATGATCCTTAGTTCTCCCTTAAAGATATCAACAACCCTCTGGAATTATTGACATTGTAATTCAGAGTGTTGATTCATCTAATGTATCCTACACCATCCTAACAACGTCGCTAGGAAGACTTTATCTGCAGATTGGATCGTAGAAGCTGGTGGATTGTCCAATGGTGAAGGTGCACCATCATTGTTCTGATTATGGTTCCATGATCTTCTCTAGTATCCTTGATTGTTATTACGGTAGCCAGAATTGTTCTCTTGATGTCCTTGATTGTTGTTTCGGTAGCTAGGATTATTCTCCTGATATCCCTGACTATGTCCTTGATGATTTTCTTGATGGGTTGGAGGATTTCCTTGATATCCTTGATTGTTACCTTGATGTGCCTGAAAATATCTTTGTAAATTCTGCAATTTATTGTTTTTATTTCTGAGGTAAGTGGCCTCAATAGATAGTCCCTTAACTTATTCTATCAAATCTTTCATCTCATCTTTTTTTTCTTGAGTCCTTGTTGAAGATGCCATGTTCTGGCTCAATAAAAAGGTTGTACTGGCATTTCTTGAGACATAGGATCTCTTGGATGCAGCACTAACTAATTGGTAGTAGCAGGAACAAGATTGATAGCAGGAGCATAGTTCAACATTCCTTGATTAAACAAGCTAGCATTCCCAAAGTAACTAGGTGCTCTAGTAGTAGTTTTTTGTGATTGTAGACTGACTCTCTCAGCCTCCGTATATGCTTGTATCAGATTGGTAGGAGTCATATGTATCTTTTGAACAAATATAGAAGTGAAGCAATCCAAAGATGCATAATAAATAGGTCTTACTGCATCATCAACTATGCAGTAAGGATCCTGCAATCTAAAATAAGCTCTCTAGAATCTGTTATTGAAAGCATTGATTGGCTCACGTTCTTGTCTACTTATCTCAATGAATTTACTATACAATTCAGCTGGAGTTATTGACAATCTACACTTTCCCAGGAATGCATCCTTCAATTCTTGCTAGGTTTGGATTGAATTAGTGAGCAGGTTGATGTACCAGTAAAATGCTTCATTACCCAATGAATAGGGGAACAGTCTACAAGCAAAATCTTCCTCCTGGATGTTTATGTTCTAGAGAAAGTCTTCAAAAATCTTAATATATTCATTTGCAGTGCAATTAACATCATTGACAAATAATTTGGAACAAAATTGTTCAAGGTTCTTTGGCACATCATGATAAGCAGTAAATGTTGTGAGAGGTGATGCATTTTGCGGACACCATTGTTGTGCCATTAATGGAATTTGATGTTGAACAATTGCAAGTGCAACTGCGTGCACAACTATTTGAATCGTTACTTATTGAATTTGTGTAGCTCCTTGTGCTTGGTGTCACGGTGGTGGAGTTTGGAATAATCTTGTAAGATCTGATACACTAGGTGAATTTTGACTTGATTTTTTTTCTTGCCTCGCCTAGGCTTTGGATCAAACTTTAGTTCTTGTAGTTCTTTCGCTCCTAGGGTGGATCTTAAGATTCTTCGATGTACCTTAGGTGAGAAGGAATTGATACACTCTAGTATGTGAAGTTTTTCTTAATTTTTTCAGAAGGGTGTTGGAGGTTGTTGATTCCTCTGGATAATTAATGCTCTTTGAATAGTTGCTTCAATCCTCTGAGCTTTCTCTTCTTCTTCTTCTTCTTCCAGCATAGCTCACTTGTATATACTGTGTTGCACTTTTCTTAACTTTCCAGGTGGGAGAGTTCAATCTTGCAATGATGTCTTCTTCATTGTCTCCAAATCCAATATTTGGCTAAAGGACTAGTATGATGTCTCTATGCGGTAGCACCATCTTGATTCATTTCTATGAAATATTTCTCGAGCAATACTTGTGTCTTGGGGCCCTCCTTCGAGCACCAATTTTTGTTGATGGCACGATGAAGAAGGGTTTGCATACAACTAATGCTTTTATTTTCTAAGGTGTTGCAAGAATTAATTTCAATTCATCCCACCTAGTGCCAGTTTATGTTGATGGCATGATGATGGAGGGTGCACATACCTCCAATGCTATGATTTTCTAAGTTGTTCCAAGAATGAACTTCAATGTGGCCCTCCTAGCGCTAGTTTTTGTTGATGGCATGATGATGGAGGGTGTGCCTTGAAATAACTTCTACTTTTGATAATACTTCTTGTTCTTGATCATTTGAGACAACCTAGTGTTCACATTCGTACCCTCCTAACGCCAGTTCCAGTTGATGGCGCGATAATGGAGGGTTTGGATACCACCGATGCTTTGATTTTCAAAGTTGTTCCAAGAATGAATTTCAATTCAGCCCTCCTTCTAGTATCAATTTGTTTTGATGTGTGTTTTATGACCTACCAATAGTAGAACAAAATATTGAGATATCTTATCCTCTCTTGATCAAAATCTTGTGTATGCTAAGATTGTGAAAGATTATACAATTTATTCCAAGGTTCCTTTTATGTCAGTTCTTGACTGTGGATAAGCTCAACGGTTGATGTGATATGTTGTTATTCCAAGGGGCCTTATGTTATGTTCCTCAATTCAACTTAGAATGATATTGGATATGGAAGCTACCAAATGGTATAGCGATGAGAGTACTTTTTTTTTTTGTTTTTGAAAATATTCATAAAGTAAAGAGAGTAGGGTTTAGGAATTATATTCTAGTCCTAAGATAAATGATATAAAAAGATACTACTTTGATGGACAAATTCAAAAATAACCAAGCTTTGCTTCACCAAGATCAACTACACCTCTTCAAGAACTGGTGCAATCTTCTGTGGTTTCTGCAAAGGATTTTCATACCACAACGAACATCATCATAATGAACAATGCGCATTTAATTATGGAAGTTAAGCATCCATAAAAGGGAGGGCTCAAGCTAACTTTACACAACTTACAATCAGCAAACTCTCACAAGTATGAGCAATGGAATTCATCGGACATCATTACATTCTCCATTGAAATCAAAATACTTTATCTAACAAATCTAATCTAAGTGAGGGAATAAAGAGAATATGCAAGCACTAAGATACGTTAAGAGATCACCAAAATTTAATGATAACTTTATTATCTCAGTAGCTCATAGCAACAATCTCCAAATTCTTATCCTTTACAAATGAGAAATGAGGCCTTTATATAGGTCACTGATTACAATGACTGGCCTTGATTGAAACAAAACCGATGGCCCAAATTGTGACACCTTAGCCCTAATTAGGGTTAGGGAAAATAAAGAGAATCTATAATTAATGCATGGGTTCACATGGACTAATCAAGAAAAACCACTTCCTTAGTGGGGTAATAAATGCCCACTATGCATGTCCATCCAGCATGAGGGGCAAAATGAATGCCCTCTATGCATTAAATGCTCCTTCGTCAAGAATGGTCTATCATTTATTATGTTCCTTCAATGCAGAGTATCTAGACATGTGACGCAAGGAGGGTAAGGACAACCAAGGCCCAAGGCACTCCCAGCTACCAAACCAGCTTGCAGACCCAAATCAGAAGCAACATACATAGAATAGGAGAGAAAGAAAGCATAATATTCTTATTATTTCATCAAACATTATACATGTTGGGCTATAAGGCCTTCCTAGTTACGGCCATATACATTCATATCTTTACAGAATAATCTACATACATGTGAGGTCATAGACTTGTGATCCAAATCCTCTAACTCTTCGTTACCCAGCACTGCTCCTCAAAAAAAAACTGCCCAAATCTAAGAACATGAAAACTAATTTATAAAAGAGCCCACCAAAGAGGTCAGCATCAAAGATCCTAAAGATCCAACATAACAAACAACAAAGACCCAGATTTAGGTCCACACACATCGCAATGAGAGACTGCAACATTATTACGCTACAAAAATTAAATGCATACGTCGGCTAGAAGATCCAACGTCCATAAACCAACTCGGTGAGAAAGACTACCGAGCACAAAGACCAATCGGTGAGAAAGACTACCAAGCACAAAGACCAATCGGTGAAAACCACCGAGCAGCCAAAAACAAACACCGAGACCCTATCGGTGAAGCCAACCAAAACAAGTAACCAAACCCGAGCAGTGAAACAACAAACCTTCAACCAATCAACAAGAACGGTTACCGAGTAGTCTCCAACAAGCTACCGAACCAAAACAAACATTTTTGGTTGATACAAGATTGCCAAGAACCCAAGATGCTCCTACATCAGAGACCTGGGGTTAAAAGAAATGATTCTTTGAAACATGAATCAGGTACAACCTGAATTGAATCCAATTTGGATTCAAAAATCCAAGATGAGTCCTTAATTGATATGTTCTTCCACTTTAGCAAATATTCTATGTAACCCTTTGATGCAGGAGCATCCTGGGGTAGTTGGCAATCCTCTGTCACCAAAAACAAGTTTTGGTGTGATGTTGATTTGTTGCTTGGGAGCTCGGTAATATGTTCGATAACCGCCTTGGAGTTGCTTGTTGGAGTGCTCGGTTACCTGTTGGCTCGGTTGCTTTTGGTTTGGTTTCGGTGACTAGTTGCTCGCTCTCAGTTATCGAGTGGTGTTTGTGTTTCTCGGTGGTGTCTGTTTGATGCAGCTTGGCTCGGTTGTGTCTCATCGAGTAGTCTATTTTCGGTGTTCTTGATCACCGACAAGGTTTATGTTGTCTGTGGGGCTGGCCAAGTGGTGCATTTAATTTGTGGTTGCCTATGGGGGATGTGAGGACCTATATCTTGTTTGGTTTTCTCTCATATGTAGATGTAATGACCGTTGGAGGCCGACTAATGGATAACACGTTGGTTGTGTGTTTCTTGATGCCGACTTATGTTTTATTATGTTATTGCTTTGTAATGCCGACTTGTGGAAAATATGTATAAAAGAGAATCTAGGTTGATGTTTAGGAGGCAGAGACATAAGCAGATAATAAAGAAGATCGTGAATAGTAAGCTGATAAGCTGAAATATTGTAAGTTGTTGTAGATAGTTGTAAGTGGGCAGACGGAAATTACAGATTGATTGGTGGCTTGCGAGCACAATTTTAGATATGGTTTATGTTGGAGATTTACTTCTGGCAGCTAGTTGATTGTATGTTTGTCATTGATGACAACATATAATATACAACAGTGTTTTGTATGTACTTATCAGAATGATGTTATCAAGCCTTGCGCGGTTATATTCATATTGTAGACATGTATGTTTTGCTCATAAACGCAGACTTAGATATGAATTTTCAGTAGTATTGTGTAATTCTGTTAGACGACAGTTACAGTTTCTGGAGGTTGTCTGTACAGAGCCGACGTATTGCATTGGTTCTTGAGTTGCACCTATCTTCGGGATGTGCCTGTGTATATTCAAGTTTAATTATGAGTTGAAGATAGTTATCTAAAGGTGCCAAATGTGTTTCAACAAGATTGCAAAGTTAGAGTTAATTTGGTGAGGCCAACCTAGTGACGCGTCACGTCTATTCAGTTTATACTGCGCGTTTGTAATTATGTTTGTGTAGTTAGTTAAGCCGACAAGGATGTTATGAAGATTTTGGTGCAGGAGCACCTCTCCAAACACCTAAGTCCACCTTGGAACCAAATGGAGGTAGTGGATCTAAAGAATTCCTAAAATTAAATTGGGATATATTGAGGCCAATAATGGCAATATGTAATAAAAAATAATTTAATTTAAATATTATAAGTCCTGGAAGTCCTAGCAAAGGACTAAGGACCAAAACAATTTAAGGGTGGCCAATAGTGCCAAATGGGATCTAAAGTTGTTTAGGGGAGTCAATTAGGTCCTAGAAGAAATAATAAATTAATTGGGATAGAAGTTAATAGGGTTTTAATATTAAATATGCAATAAAATGTAAGTTGGAAATTCAAATATTTGAAATCCAACGGTTATGTGCATTTAGGAGGGAAAATGGTGTTTTGATGTTTTTAGACTTAACTAAGCCTTCCAACCAACCCAGATTGGTTGAGGAAGTTTATAGGAAGTTTATTTAATGCTTGGAATGATGAGAAAGTACAGGCTGTACAGACAGATTAAGAAATTCAATAAAATATCAAGTTTTTCTTGCAAAATCTTGTTGTTTTAGATGCTTGGTTGATTGATCTAAACCTGGGAATGGATTGTGGATGATCTAAGGATATGATAACATCATTTTATATCTATTTTGAAGTTTCTTATAGTCTATTTTGTTTCAGATTTAAAAAGTTGTTGTAGGTGGTCATTTTGGAGCATTGGAATAACTCTATTTTGGTCTTTTTAATGATGTAAT
>MU226025.1:2180999-2198251 GCA_018584345.1 Thuja plicata
AATGCTACCTTGTGAGAGGATTTACAAAAAGACTGTTAAGTCTACTCTGTTAAGAGATTTGAGATCACTGCTACAATTGTTAGAAAGTAACAATGAATTGACTTGTATGTGTAAGCAATTGTCTTTGTTGATTTAAATCTATGTTATGGTTATAACTAGATCCTTGCTGATCAAATATTCTATTGCAGCTCCGAGTGTTATGTACTCAATCAGAATCCCATATGATTTCGCCTTCACTCTTCATATCACAGAATTCCACACTTCTTCTTCTCTTCCACTTTTGCACACTTGCTCACATTCAATCTAAACTTGACCTTTCATATATATGATAGCCATGTCAAGTCAGCTTGAATATACTTCTAAATAAGTAATAAATCATAATTTAGTCGGCCTCATATAACCAATTAATTATAGAATGTAAACCACTGTTAGTCGGCTGACACTGAATAATCAACTCGGTTAACACTGAGTTTCTTTGATGCCCGACCATGACTGAATTGCCCGAGTGACTCGGTCAACGCTGAAAAACTCTTTCTATTCACTAACTGTGCTCGGTCTAAATGTAGACATTTGTGTAACATCTTTACATAAGTGTAAATACATGTGTAAAATCAATGACAATACACAATTGAATAATTGTCTTCAACAATCTCCCTCTTTGGCATTGATGGCAACACAACATGTCATAATACAAAGAATTGTAGAGCAACAGAAAAATTTCTTTAATGTCTTTAGCTTCATTCTGATTCTCATCCAAAAACTTCCTCTTTCATCAAACTCTGTCTCTTTCTTTTATGAACTCTCCCTTGAGTAATTTTTTTTGTATTATAGAAAACTCTCCCTCTTACGTATTATTCTTATGTATTATAGCAAACTCTCCCTCTTTGACAACATATGCCAAAGACTCCATCTCCACAAATACTAAGTATCAATACTATTTCTCTTTGAAGTTGTAATGTACCTGAGTCTACTAGTTCATCTACAATGGGCTCTGATGTACCTACATCAACTGATAGATCTTCACTGTGGCTTGGGTTGATGCATCACTAAACTGTATTTTAGTGAGCTTCAGGTAGGGGAAGGACCCCTAGCTTTCCTCTAAGATACAAAAATGCATCCTTAGGTAAAGGCTTGGTGAATATGTCTGCAACTTGTTCTTTAGTATTCACATATTCCAACCTTGCTTCTTTATTTTGTACTAATTCCCTCAAGAATTTATACTTTATTGCTATATGCTTGGTTTTGGTGTGCATCACTGGATTCTTTAAAATGTTAATGGCAATGGTTTTGTCATAGTAGATAATGATTGGTTCTTTCACTTCTTCCTTGATTCCTGACAATAACTGCTTGAACCATATGATGTTTGAATAGTTCACTGTTATAGCAACATATTCTGCCTCTGCTATAGACTGAGAGATACAATTATGTTTCTTGCTAGTCCAAGATACTAACCTCTTTCCAAGAAATAAAGCTCCACCACTAGTGCTTTTCCTATCGTCAACACTTCCAGCCCAATCAGCATTAGTGAATGTCCTCAAATCAAAGTTCCCACCTTTCTTATACCATAAACCATAGTCTTATGTGCCTTTCAGATATCTCAAAATTCTTTTGATTGTCATTAGGTGATTATCTCTGGGATTGGCTAAAAATCTTGCAACAATACCTACTGCTAATTCAATATCAGGTTCGGTGTGAACAACATATTGTAATTTTCCAATCATGGATCTGTAACAAGCCTGATCTACCTCCTTTGAATCATCATTCTTAGATAATTTTTTTCTAGTACACATGGGTGTTCCAACAGGTTTGGAATCTTCCATTTCAAATTTCTTGAGTATCTCCTTGATATATTTTGATTGAGTAATGTAGATACCATCTTTCATTTGATGAACTTGTAATCCAACAAAGAATTTTATCTTACCAAACATAGACATCTCAAATTCTTTACTCATAGCTAGAGAGAATGCTTTGCATAAGTCATCATATCCATTGAATAAAATGTCATCAACAAATATCTCTACTAACTATATTTTTTTTTGTGGTCCTTCTTTAATGTACAAGCTACTGTTAATATTGGTTCTTTGAAATCCAATATTTACTAGGTAACCATGCAGTCTTTCATACCAGGCCCTAGGTGCTTGCTTGAGTCCATACAATGCTTTGTGCAGTTTGAAAACCATATTCATTCTGCTAGGATCAACGAATCCTTCAGGTTGTTCAATGTAGACTTATTCTTCTAGGATTCCATTCAGAAATGCAGACTTCACATCCATTTGATATACTTTGTAACCTTTATGTTCAGCATATGCCAGAAGAGTTATGACTCCTTCAAGTCTTGCAACAGAAGCAAAAGTTTCTCCATAATCAATACCCTCTTCTTGAGCATATCCTTTACAAACTAGTCTGCCCTTGTTTCTAGAAACTTCACCATTTTCATTCATCTTATTTCTAAAAACCCACTTGGTTCCAATCACATTCTTGTCCTTTGGCCTGGGCACAAGAGTCCAAGTTTTGTTCTTCTCGGTATGCTCAATTTCTTCATTCATTTCCTCTATCCAACTTTCATCATTCAATGCATCTTTAATAGTTCTAGGTTCAAATTCACTTAGTAAACATGTACCTTTGATTTTGGTCCTTATCATTACACCTTCTATGTGATCTCCAATTATTTTCTCAGGTGCATGATGCCTTCTAACATATCTAGAAAGTATTGGATCCTTCAGTCTTGATTCTGGACTTGATCCACTATGTTTATCATTTTCAAACATTCTTTCATGTTCTTCTGTCTGATGCTCAGGTTCCACTGTCTATGACTCGGGTCTCTCTGTCTCTGACTCGGGTTCCTCTATCTGTGACTCGGTCTCTTCTACCAACAGCTCAGGTTGCACAGTTTTCAACTCAGGTTGTATAGTTTGTGTTAGTATATTCAGTGGTTGACAGTTCTTCTGTCCAATCACCATTTCTCGAGTCATAGGCATGGTACCAGGTTCATGATACACAAATTTCATGTAGTCTTTAGGCAATTTAGTGCTCTTCTCTTCATATCTTTCTGCAAACTCATCAATCTTGACATGTACACTTTCTATGACTTTATGAGTAGTAAGATTCAGACATTTGTATGCTTTTCTTTTACATGAGTAACCTACGAATATTCCTTCATCACTTTTTGCATCTATTTTTCCATTTCTTTCTTCCTTAAAGATGTAACATTTACTTCCAAATACTTTGAAATAATGAACATTAGGTTTATAGCCATACCATAATTCAAAAGGTGTCTGGTTACTACCTTTCTTTAGTTGAACTCAGTTCAAGGTGAACATTGTAGTGCTGATGGCCTCCTTCCAGTATTTGGCAGCAACATTCTTTTCAATCATTAGGGTTCTGGCACAATCCATAATAGATATGTTTTTTCTTTCTTCTATTTCATTTTTCCTTGGTGTACAAGGGGCAGATACTTGTCTTTTGATTCCTCTTTCATTACAGAATTCATTGAACTCATTAGAAATGAATTCTCCTCCTATGTCAGATCTTAGACATTTTAGTTTCTTTCATGTTTCCTTTTCAACTCTTGCAAATACCATTTAAATTTCTGAAAAGCTTCTGATTTTTCTCTGAGAAACATGACAGTCATCATTCTGGAATGATCATCAACAAATAGAATAAAATATTTCTCTCCAGTATAGCTTGTTGTTCCAATTGGTCCACAAAGGTCAGTATGTACCAATTCCAAGATTTCATCAGTATTGTAATTCTTGATTTTGAAACTTGTCTTGTTCATCTTTCTGATTTGACATTGTTTTGCATGTTGTTAACTTGGGTTTCTTCAAAATAGGAATACCTCTAACTCTCTTGTTCTTTCTTATGTTTACTAGATTATCAAAATTTACATGACACAACCTTTTATGCCATAGCCAACTTTCTTCTACTTGTGCAATGAAGCGTGAACCTTTAGTGAGATCAAGATAGAATAGAATACATTTTGTTTACCTATCAGTTCCAACTAGGTTCCCTTTACCATCCAGGAGCATGGCCTTACCATTCATGAATTCTACCTTGGCCAATTTTGTTCAGTTGTGCTACACTGAGTAGATTTATCCTTAGTCCTTCAACCCAATAAGAATTATCACATTTGATTCCTTCTATCAGAGCAATGCAACCTTTTCCTTTCACATAGCAGTGTTCATCATTCCCAAAACTGACACTATGACTATCATAGCATTCAAGATGTTCAAATTTTGTCTTATCACCAGTCATGTGATGAGAAAAACCACTGTCAATTATCCATGTGTCATTTTTACTGATATGTGAGAAAAGTGATGTCTTTTCATCTTCTTCATCTGACTCGTCCTTTATAGCAATATAAACCATTTCATCTTTTTCTTCATCACTGTCAGAATCCTTAGCAATATAACAAGACTTCTTACCTTTGTCCTTGTCGCTCTTGTAGTTCTTGGAATATTTCTTGCATTTGTACTTGTTGAATTTTTTCTCATCTTTGTCTTCTTTGTTCAGACACTTGGCAGCAATGTGACCAACCTCATTGCATGAGAAACAAATCAATGGCATTTTATCTTTGTATTTCCTTTGGCAGCTCTTCTTGCAAGTAATGCTTCAATGATATCTAGATCTTCATCATCAGATTCATCATCACTATCACTTTCAATCTGCTTCCCTTTTGAGTATCTCTCCTTACCAAGGTTTATTTTAGCTTTGAATGCAAACTCAAGATTGTTGGAGCTAGGAGAATGATTGTCAAAGTTGTCTAGCTCAAAAGTTGTAAGCCTTCCAACTAATGTATCCAGAGTTATATCCTTACTGCACCTCATCTCTTGAATGACTGAAACTCTAATAGCATAGATAGGAAGCAAGGTTCTTAATACCTTGCTGACCACTATTGTATCTTCAATTATTCCTCCTGCTCTGATGGCACTCACAATTTTCTTGATTCTCTCACTGTACCTTGTAATGTCTTCTCCTTCTTTCATTTTCATCTGGTCAAATTTTCCTCTGAGACTTTCTTCTTTGGCTCACTTTACATTTGCATCTCCTCCATGAATGTCCTGTAATTTCCTCCACATATCATAGGTTGTAGGGAAGTCCTTGACTTCATCAAATTCTGAGTAGCTGAGTGAAGAAGCTATAGCAATCATCATTATGTTATGAAGCTTATGTTCCATCATCTGTTCCACAGTTATAGTCCATGTTGGTTCCACATATTTGTTGTCCAAAAATTACAAACCAGCATCTCCAAAAGTAGATAGATGTATTTTCATCAGCTCTTGCCATGCAAGGAAGTTGCCTTTGTTTAGCTTTGGGATCTCCCTTCTGTCAGACATCTCTGATCTTTAGCTTAGGCCTTGAAACCTTCTCTAAAAGCACTTGATGCTCTGATACCAATTGTTGGAAATGAGATAAGTGAGAGGGGAGGGGCGAATCAGTTACTCCAAAACAAATCCATTGTCCCTTAGATGTCTTAAACAATATAACACAGTTACTCGGTTAATTAAGATATACTTCTGTAACTCATGTGTTAAAGAAATCTTTATGATATCCAATGCAAGTATACTTTAGTGATTAAGTGCAGAAACATAAAGCATGAAACAAATAACATATGCATAGGTGACACCAAGATTTAACGTAGAAACTCAATATGGGAAAAACCACCAATGTAACTAGTTAATGTTTTTCACTCTTCTGAAGTGAGCCCTGTTAGGAGGCAACCATGTTAAAGGTTACAAAACACGTTGTTAGGTGTGACCCTATTAGAGGATTTAAATCACCCTGTGAGGAGTGGCCTTGTTAGAGGTGTTTAGCACTTCATCATAGAAATGCTACCTTGTGAGAGGATTTACAAAAATACTGTTAAGTCTACTCTGTTAAGAGGTTTGAGATCATTGTTACAATTGTTAGAAAGTAGCAATGAATTGACATGTATGTGTAAGCAACTGTCTTTGCTGATTCAGATCTCTGTTCTGATTATAACTAGATCGTTGTTGATCAAATATTCTATTGCAGCTCCTAGTGTTCTGTACTCAATCAAAATACCATCTAATTTTGCCTTCACTCTTCATATCACTGAATTGCACACTTTTGCTTCTCTTCCACTTTTGCACACTTGCTCACATTCAATCCAAACTTGACCTTTCATATATATGATAAGCCCTGTCAAGTCAACTTGAATATACTTCTAAATAAGTAATAAATCATTATTTTGTTGGCCTCATATAAACAATTAATTATAGAATGTAAACCATTGTTAGTCGGCTGACACTGAATAGTCAACTCGGTTAACACTGAGTTCCTTTGATGCTCAGCCATGACTAAATTGCTTGAGTGACTCGGTCAACACTAAGAAACTCTTTCTATTCACCAACTATGTTCGGTCTTAATGTAGACATTTTTGTAACATCTTTACATAAGTTTAAATACATGTGTAACATCAATGACAATACACAATTGAATAATTGTATTCAATAAGACCTTGGTAGTATGATAGAGAGGTTATTCATGACTGTAAAAGGAAGTTAATTACTATCCTGTAAGATGGACAGAAATTTGTTTTGATTCCTTTGAGGGATGAGGGCAAAGGAAGGAGGAACTTGAGCATTGGTAGCAGATCTGAGATGGTTGCAGGGGTTGGTGCAGGCATTCGGATTCATAAATCTGAAGGCACATCAGAGAATACTAGTGGGAAGAGGAAGCAGAAAAAGAACCGAGGGAAGAGTGTGTCAGTTGAGGACCTAGAGAACATGTATATCAAGAACTTGTTTGGGATCTATGTGTTGAATCCCAATAGATGTTCGTCCAGCTGCTGAGAACATCTTTTCGCACTAGGGATGTCATATGCAGGAGCATCCTGGGGTAGTTGGCAATCGTGTGTCACCAAAAACATGTTTTTTCTTGATGTTGATTTCTTGCTTGGGAGCTCGGTAATCTAGTCGGTAACTGCCTTGGAGTTGCTTGTTGGAGTGCTTGGTTGCTTGTGGCTCGGTCTTAGTGATTGGTTTCTCAGTCTCGGTTATCGAGTGGTGTTTGTTTTGTTCAGGGGTGTCTATTCGGTGGAGCTCGACTCGGTTGTGCCTCTCACCGTGTAGTCTATTTTCAGTGTTCTTGATCACCAACAAGATTTATGATGTATATGGGTTGGCCAATTGGTGTATTTAATTTGTGGTTGCATGTGGGGGATGTGAGGACCTATATCTTATTTGGTTCGCTCTCTTATGCATATTTAATGATTGTTGGAGGTTGACTGATGGATAACACGTTGGTTGGGTGTTTCTTGATGTCGACTTATGTTTTATTATGTTATTTCTTTGTAATGTCGACCTGTGGCAAGTATGTATAAAAGAGAGTCTAGGTTAATGTTTAAGAGGAAAAGACATAAGGAGATAGATAGAGAGAAGATCGTGAATAGTAATTTGATAAGCTGAAAGATAGTAAGTTGTTGTAGATAGTTGTAAGTGGGCAGACAGAAATTGCAGATTGCTTGGTGGCTTGCGAGCACAAGTTTAGATCTGGTTTATTCCACTTATCTATAGATTATATCAAGGAGTGTTAGATCCTATGAGATCTTGTTGATGCTTTTGTTGTTTTGGCCCTAACTAGGAAGGCCTTACAGCCCAGCATGTTGCATGTAATTAAATCTGAAAATGAACATGAATTGATATAAGTTGCCATATATTTGTGTTGTTGAGTTTTCACTATTGTCTTGTTGTAATGCATCAAGTTTGGACAGTCATTTATTGGATCCTCCAATCTTAATAGCATCACCCTTATCTCTTGTACTTCTACCAAGTCTCTGTTTCAAACTCTGTTCAACTTCTTCTATCTGTTTCTTAGGATAATCACTCGGTACTGTCACTTCTTCATCAAATTCATGATACTCTTTACAAGTCTGAAATGTTGAATATAGGTTATATATCCATGTCATTAGGTAATTCAACTTCATAAGCATTTCCATTGTCAAACCTTCTCAATATCTTGCAAGGACCAAATTTCTTCATTTTCAATTTACCACATGTTCCAATAGGAAATATGTCTTTCTTCAAATGAACCATAATTGCATCACCAACTTCAAAAGTCTTATGTCTTCTTGATCTATATGCACTATCCTTGTATTTCTGATTACTTTGCTCCAACTTATGTTTCACTTCCTCATGGAATGTCTTCATAAAATCAGCAAACTTTTCTCCTTCATCACTTCTCTTTTCTTCTCTAGCAATATCTCTCAAGTCTGATATACCTCTCGATTGTGTGTCATGAACAATCTCAAAAGGTGTCTTTCAAGTACTTCTATTTACTGCACTATCATATACAAACTCTATTTGTGCCAATATCAAATCCCAATTACTCAGTGTGTCTCCAACTAAGCATCTCAACAAGTTGCCCAAACTTTGGTTTACAACCTATGTTTGTCTATAAGTCTATTCATGAAATGTAGAGCTATACTTCTACTCAGTATCCAACTTCTTCCAAAGTGTTTTCCTAAAATAGCTATCAAACTTATTGTCTCGATCAGAGATGATACTCCTCGGTAATCCATGCAATCTGGAAATCTATTTAAAGAATACATCTGCTATATGTACTGTGTCTGATGTTTTTCAACATGGTATGAAATGTGTCATCTTGAAAAATATATCCACAATAACAAATATGGAATCATTACCTCTTACTGTCCTCAGTAAACCAAGAACAAAATCCATGTTGATATCACTCCAAGGTTTCTCAGAAATAGAAATTGGTGTATACAATCCAGTATTCTGACTTACTACTTTTGCAACTTGACAAACTCCACAACTTTTCACAAATTTCTAAACATCTTTATACAACTGATCCTCTCGGTATACATAACTGAATACCTTTGAACAACATATCTTCTAGAATGAAATAGTCTTCATACTTACTCGATTGATTGGGAATAGGTACTCTACACATTGTCAACTGCTCAGAAAAATCAGGGTCATTTTCATACAAGTTCTTCATATCATCAAAACCAAGAACCTTAATTCTCAATTCAGTCAACAAAGATCTTCTACTTAATGCATCAGCAACTCGGTTAGAAACTTCACTCTTATGCTTTATCACAAATGTGAAATTCTACAAATACTCCACCCATTTCATATGTCTCTGATTCAACTTATTCTTACTACCCAAAAACTATAAAGCTTTATGATCAATATATAACACAAATTTACTTGGCATCAAATAATGTCTCCATTTCTTCAGAGCTTGAACAATAGCATAGAATTGTTGATCATAGACAGAATATTTCCTTTTAGCATCATTCAACTTTTCACTAAAGCAAGCAACAAGTTTACCTTTTTGACTCAACACAACTCCTATTGCACTTCCACTTGCATCACTTCAATTGGAAATATCTTATTGAAATCAGGTAAGGCTAACACAGGTAACTCAACAAACTTTTGTTTCAAAGTCTCAAAACTCTTATTAGCTTCATGTGTCCATTTGAATTCTCTTTTGTCTCCCCTCATTGTCTCAGTCATAGCATTACAGATAGAACTGAAATTTCGGATAAACTTCCTGTAAAAACTTGTCAATCCATGAAATGATCTTACCTCACTGACATTCTCAAGTGTAGGCCAACTAAGTATAGCTTCAACTTTCTTAGGATCCATCTTCAAACTATTAGCTGAAATCAAAAAACCTAAATACACAAGCTCTTCTTTCATGAAGGAACACTTTTTCAAATTTATCAGCAACTTTTCCTCTTTCAATCTTTGCAACACTTGTCTTATATGCATCAAATGCTCTTCTCTAGTCTTACTAAATATCAGAATATCATCCAAGTATACAATCACACATTTATTCAAGAATTTCATCAAAAATTCATTCATTAGCCTCATAAATGTATCGATACATTAGTTAAACCAAAGGGCATAACCAACCACTCATACAAAGCTTCTTTTATTTTGAAAGCAGTCTTCCATTCATCACCTTCTCTGATTCTGATCTAATGATATCCACTCTTCAAATCAATTTTGGTAAAATATTTTGCTTCACTCAAACAATCTATTATATCATCCATCCTCAATATAGGAAATCATACTTAACTGTTATCTTGTTGATTTCTCTTGAATCAATACACATTCACCATTCTTCTTAGGTGCTAACATTGTTGGTATTGCACATGGACTCAAACTTTCTCTCATCAAACCCTTGTTCAACAACGCATGAACTTGTCAGTTGAGTTCTTCATTCTCGGTCGGTGTCAACTGGTGGGATGTCTTGTTTGGCAAACTAGCTCCAGGAATTAGATCCATACAATGACTAATATCTCTCATCGGCAGCAAACCATCAGGTGCATTATCTAAAATGATCTCCTTGTACTTAGTGAGCAATTTCTCAATTTCTTCAAGAACTTTATCTTCTATGTTTTTACTCAGTTTGTTAGGAATCAAATCATAACATATGTCATTCCTTTTCAAATCCTTAACAAACTGTCTACCTTCCAAAAAATAAACTTTCACAGATGCACATATCTCACCAACAGATTATTTAACCAAAGGTAACAAGATTTGCTACTTACCATCAACCCAAATAGTATACTTGTTCACTCTTCCATCATGTATAGCATGTCTATCATATTGCCAAGGCCTACCCAATAAAATATGACAACAATCCATTGGCATAATATCACACAACACCTTATCATAATACTTTCCAATCTTCAGATTCACAAAACATTGTTCACTCACCATTAGTGTATGCTCATCCTTGATCCATGAAATATGATAGGGCTTCGGGTGCTTCATTCTTTCCAATTGCAATTTGGTGACCATCTCCTCAGATGCCTGATTCTCCGAGCTCCCGCTATCAACAATTACCTTCCAAACTTTGTCTTCAACTCTGCATATGGTCTTGAACAAACTTTTCCTTACAGGATCTTGCTTATTATTCTCACTCCGTAATATTCTTCTGACCATTAGGTTTCCTTCCTTTTTAGGTTCATTCGTTGACTCTTCTTGCACCAAAGCATTTATACTACTACCGACTTTCTTGCTAGCATGTGTACACTCAAAAGATATATGTCCTTCACCACAATTATAACAAGTTCCTTGGAACCCTCTTCTGTTATAATCACCTCGGTAGGAATTACGTCTACCTCTAAATTAATTTCCACCTTTCCACTTGGTCTTACACTTATCTTGTTGTGTGTCTTGATTTGTCTTGTCATGTTTAGATCTATTGTTTTCAACATAAGATCTACCTCTTCCTCTAGGGAATCTATCACTTCTTCCTCTTTGCCTTTGCTCATATCTTAACTTCAATTTCTCCTCAGCTTTTAGGGAAAAATAATATGTATCTTCAATGTTATCCATCTTTACCAAGCTAATCTCGTCTTGTACAGAACTTCTTAATCCATTCAGTTATCTTGCTATTCTTTCCACCTCATCTTCAGCATGTCCAGATCTTATGTCTAATATATAAAATTCCTTAGTGTAATCTTTTACTGAGCTATCTTTCTGCTTCAAACTTTGCATTCTCCTAACTAGGTTAATCTGGTAATCACAAGGTAGAAACTTGCCTTTCAACTTGTTTATCATCTTATCCCATACATTGATCTTGTCTTTACCCTTCTTCTTTCGATCCAATTGTAGATGCTCCCACAAGGATGCATGAACTTTCAACTTTGTACTTGCAATATTCACCTTTTTCTCCTCTGATACATTCTCATACTCAAAGTATTTTTCCATATCAGTTATCCAATCTATCAACTCATCAGAATCCAACTTTCCACTATACTTAGGAGGATTAAATTGAGGTGTGGACTTCAAACTTGTCAGTGCTCGCAGGAATCTCTCTTCTTTTTGATCCATCACAGGTGTAGGTGCAGCTTCTACTTGCACTTCCTCAACTTCATCATCACTAACATCCTCAAGATGTCTTCCTCGGCTCTAGGCTATCTCAACAACTTCCAATCTTGCAGCAGCAATCTGTCATAACATATTAGCTAGACCTGGATCTGCATTTCCTCTCCCATGAACCATCTTGAAACCCTCTACAATTGTAGGTCAGATCGTAATCTGCTACCCTACAACAAATATCACCAGGGTTCACAAGAAGGAACCTCAAATCTAGCCTTCGCTCTGATACCACCTGATGCAAGGAGGGTAAGGACAACTAGGGCCCAAGGCACTCCCAACTACCAAACCAGCTTGTAGACACAAATTGAAAGAAACATACACAGAATGGGAGAGAAGGAAAGCATATTATTCTTATTATTTCATCAAACGTTATACATGTCAGGTTGTAAAGCCTTCCCGATTACAGTCATATACCTTCAGATCTTTACAAAATAATCTTCATACATGCAAGGCCATAGACCTGCGATCCAATCCTCTAACTCTTCACTACCCAACACTGCTCTCCTAAAAAAAACCGCCCAAATCTAAGAACAGGAAAACTAATATATACAAGAGCCCACCAAAGAGGTCGACATCAAAGATCCTAAAGATCATGTTGGATCTTTTTCTTGCACTCTCCTATCCTAGAGGAAATTTTTAGACCAGACTATGGGATTACAAACCTAGGACACAAACTCAACACCCTCAACAGAAAGGAGACAAGAAACAAGTCCAATTGACATGGTTTTAAGACCTTCTACACTTTGAGCTCCACATCACTCAGGTGGGTATTACCTAATTTACACACATATAACTCCTTTGTAATAAACAACAGCCTACAGATACATAATTGTGGAATAGTTTTCAAACCTTTAGGTAACAAGTACCTTACTATTTTGTCAAATCTTATGCAATATCCTACTTGCATAGAGTATGTCTGAAAACTAGAACTATCCCAACTCTTTCAAACAACATGAAAGGGAAATTATTTTCAATTTATAATTTGATTAATGGATCTTTGAAATACCTCAAGTCTTTCATAGAATAGCACCTTATCCAATGGGCAATGAAGTCAAGCATAACATTGCACAAAAGATCATGAACAAAGGAAAACAACACAGTCTGATATGTCTATATGCCTTACATAAGCCATACCCTATCAATTAAGTTCTACTTATGAATCCACCTGTGTATTCAAATATGCAATTCCCGACTCAAAAATTTAACCCTCCCCTTGGAAGAGACCTTGGAATAGACAATACATTAATCAGCATCCACTGAAAGACTAGTCTGGAATATCCTTAATACCCCATCTCATACATATCTGAATACATATCTTAAATCACAGTTATCCCTTGAATAATCCTATTGCAAGCCTTACAATAGATAAAACTAAAACACCCTGGATGCCCTAGTTTATATGATTCAAAAACATAATGGAAATAACTTAATAACAGAACAACAATATTGAATTTCATTCATAAGCAAGCTCTTACAATGATGTTCTTCCATGAAACAGAAAGGATACAAGAACACCCTATATGCATAGAAGAGGAAAAATATATACAGAGGTACCACACTTGGAACCTGCTCTGAAATTTTGCAGAGAAACTGGAAACAAAACGGAATCAGGAACCGAACTAGAAACCTTTAAAACAAAGAAAAGAGAGATAGACATAGAAGAAGGAAACCCTAGAATTCAAGTTTAATTGACATCTGTCCTTCTTGAAATCTGATTCGCACTTCTCCTTCAATTCTCCACCGACTTGATCTTTCTTCAAAAGATCTGAAAATACAATCTAATCTCTGTGGCCACTTGACTAGGAACATTAATACAGAAGTGATAGGAAGCGGACTAGGGTATCAAAGAGTATACAATCTTGAATAGAAAACCATAAAACTATCACACGACATTAATAGTCAATAGAAAACATCCCCTGAGCACCATACCACTTCAATAAATCAACCCAGAAGATCAGATCGATCCACCAACTGCCTCTACAACTTGAAATAGCGTCACTGCTTGAGATTCTGAGAAAAATTTTAAAATATTCAAATATTCCAACCCTAATGGCTACAGGTGGCACGTAAATTCCTGTCAACGGTTGAGATTGAGCCTTATCACAATTTTAAAACATAGTCGTGGATTGCCTTCAAGTTACCCAGGTTGGTGATCTGATTCGGCGCGCAGCAGCAAGGCGCAATGCCTTAATGGTTAGATCTCGAGCACCTTTTCTTTGAGGAAATGTGTGAGCCATCTGATCAAAATCAAGCAAACTGACCTTTACCTTAGTCATAACTCGACAATGATGGTCCTACTAACATCCACATGGCACTCTTTTACTAGCTCTGAGAAATCCTGTTGTTTTCTGACCTGTGTTGACCAGGCTGGACAGGTGTCAAATAGGTGTGATGCCTTGATCACTAATCATCTTGCATCTCTTCATTGAGGCTTTATGTTGTCCATTGGATTAAATTGGACTTATCAGCACATTAACTTCTTTATCCTCTATCACAGATCTAGACCCACCTGGGACACGTGGCTGATAGGCGCAATGCCATGATGGTTAGATCTCGCGCATCTTTCTTTTGAGGCTTTACACTTGTCGTCGGATCCTTTGCAACTTGTCTGGACTTTACTTTATCTTTGTCCTCGGCCTTTAACTGGTCTTTAACCTGCCTTTAATCGTGACTTTATCTGGAGACTACGCGACTGATAAAGTCTCAAAGTCGCGAAAAGAAAATCTTGACTCATGGTTTGCTTAGAGATTACGCACGAACCACGGGATCAAATACAAGATCGATGATGCGCGTGAAATCTCGAGATAGAAAGAGCATATTCCATTTTGGTTACGCGACTAAAAGATAGAATTAAACATGATAAAGCGCACAAGATATTGAGACCTAAGTGGCTTATGAAAAGTAACTTCAAAATAGAACGAGTCATAAAGGGATTAGGGTTTTGCACCAATGGCTAGGAAATTTGAAATTAGGGCTTAAGGAAACAGAGAAAGAAAAAGAAGGGTTTCCATGACTTAGACCAAAATTTCTTGCAGATTTTAGTAGTGCTAACAGATCCAACATAGGAAACAACAAAGACCCAGGTTTAGGTCCGCACGCATCCCAATGAGAGACCCCAACATTAATACGCTACAGAAATTAAATGCATATGTCGACCAGAAGATCCAACATCCAAAAAGCAACTCAGTGAGAAAGACTACCGAGCACAGAGACTAGTTGATGAAAATAACCGAGCAGCCAAGAACAACCATCGAGACCCCATCGGTGAAGCCAGCTAAAACAAGTAACCGAGCCTGAGTGGTGAAACAACAAACCTTCAACCGATCAACAAGAATGGTTACCGAGCACTTTATCGAGTAGTCTCCAACAAGATACCAAACCAAAACAAACATATTTTTGGTTGATACAGGATTGCCAAGAACCTAAGATGCTCCTGCATCAACATGGCAACCTAGGAAGGTGATTGAGCACCATTCTTGTTGACAATTTTGTCATTGTTGAAGTCTTTCATACTTGAACTGGATCTTAGGAACTTGAATGTCTTGAATTGGAACTCTTCCTCCTTACTTTTCCCTGACTGGGGTCTTTGGATTATTTGGAGGAATTTCAAGGCGTTGTACTCTTCCCTTCTTCATTTATACTTGAACTTTGATCTTTGAAACTTCAACGCCTTGAACTGGATCACTTGAAACTTGGACATCTTCAACACTAGAATTGGAAGACTATCCCTTGAATGTTTGCAAGTGGACCTCTTCCTCCTGCAAAATAAAATAATTGACGTAAGAATCACATAAAAATTATTTCATATTTTCTGTCTAAAAACATCCTCTCCAAAAAATTCTCTCTCTCTCTCTCTCTCTCTCTCTCTCTCTCTCTCTCTTCAAAATTATTGCGCCTTCATCTTCTTTCTCTCAAAGTCATTTGTTATGCCCTTTTCCTTGTCCAAAAATTCTTTTCTCAGCATTTATCTTCATCAGGTACATTTTTCGTCATGGGTGTGAACTTGAAAGGATGGAATTTCTTCACTTAGGCAATTTAATTATTTCCAACATTTTAAATAAATATTGGCAAGAAAATTCCAATATTTAATTATTTTCCAAAATTAATTTCAATCCAACTTAAATCCATTTTTGTCATTTTTAATTAATTCCTAAAAATCCAATGTTTTCCAACTTTCAATTTTGATCTCAACTTGAACTATGAATTTGATTTATTACTGAATTTTCAAAAATCTATTATTTTCAACCTTTATTCCAGTCCGAATTTACCAAGAGCTAGAATTATTCACTGTTGTAGAATCCAGTAACATCTTCACCAACTTATGTTTCAATTGTCTCCAAAACTTTGGGATACATTAAATTTTACCCTCATCACTATAGTCATGGATTTTAATCTTTTAACCAAACTTCCTTTGGCAATATCTAAACAACAAACTAAACTGTAATGTATGTGCATCCATAACATGCCTATATTATGTCCTTTCACTACCATGAGTCTGGTTGCAGGTTTCCTGACAAGACAAGTTGTCAACATCATGTCTATTTTGTCCGCAAAAGATTGGCAATTAATAATTCAAACAATTTCTTCATAGGATTTGTGTATTGTTATATTATTAATTAATTAGTTGAACATTATCAATAAAATATGAACACAAGCAATATTAATGGATATAATTTGGGTATATGCTAATTAATATTATTATTATTTTATGATTATATAATTGATTTAAATTATTAAAATTTATATAAATAATTATATATATTTATAATTAATAATTGTAAGTTCAAATTTTAATATGAATATTTTTTACATTTATTTTTTTATATATTTTATTTTAGTCATAATTTTTTTCATTGTTATATATTATAATTTTTTTACTTCGCGAACAATTTTGTATAAGTTATAATGTTGTATAAATTACGTGAAGAAAATATAAATATTCAATTACATCAATGTTGCAATAACATTGATAAGTTATGATGTTACATAAATTATGAGAAGAAAATATACATATTCAATTACATCAATGTTACAATAACATGGTTATAGTGCCCAAAGATTTCCTTCGAAAATACAACTTTTTTTATAAATATTATAGAACAAGAGGTAACTTCATAGTTCAACCCAAACATGACCCTCTGATAGTTATGAAATTCATTATCATTTTGGTAACTTCATAGTTCAACCAAAATATGACCCACTGATAGTTATGAAATTCATTATCATTTTGGTGCTGCAAGATTAATGTATGACATCGTTAATCTATTTATGATTAATGTATCAAAGGTAAATTAATTGTTTTTGTAAAGTTAAGAATTTGAAATCAATATTTAATCTTACACTAGATATTGATTATATATATATATA
>MU226025.1:2198301-2255699 GCA_018584345.1 Thuja plicata
TATATATATATATAATGGGTCCCTCTTCAGTATGCATAGTGAATATTAATATTAAATATAATTATTTTGTTATTAATAATGATATTCTTTTTTTGTTGGAAACAATTTTATGTTAATTGTTGAAAAATTTATCATTATTAATTTAATTCCCATCTCTTATTTTTCCTCTTATACAAGAGGAGATAAAATGTTATTCTTTGTTGAAAACATTTTTTTTCCTACTTTTACTCTTATGCAATTGAAGATGAAATGTTATTCTTTCTTGGAAACCTTATTCTTTCTTCCTATTTTTCCTTCCTCATATTCAAATGGAGATGATAATTTAATTTAAGGAAGATAGAAGTGGAAATTTATATAAAGTACCTTTCTTTTTCTTAGAATACATATTGCATGTATTTAAATATATAAAATGGTAATGAATACATTAATCATAAAAAAAAAAAAATTAAATGAATTGTTGTATTTTCTTAGAGGAAATTTTGGGCAGTACAACCATGCATGCAAACCAATGTTATTGCAAGATTGATGTAATTGAATATTTATATTTCCTTCTTAAATTAATTCAAAGAAAAATGTAAAAAAATATTCATATTAAATTTTAACTTACAATTATAATCAAAGCCAACATATTTCCACAATCCATATACATGTACCAAAATTTATGGATTCAATTGTGTAAGAATTTTTCAACCATCAGCATTTCTAATAACACTCTGATCTACCATCAGGATGTTGCAAGAGAACATAGGGAAAAGAAATAATTTTCTTCTCCTTTGTTCTCTTGTAGCATTGATGATAGATCACAGAGTCGAAACCTTCATAGTTAACAATTTAACAATTTGAATCCAGAAACTTGTTAGAAATAATAATTTGCCAACACAACTTCACAATTACAAGATTGTAGCATCCTCATCATACTTCCACATCGCCTCATCAAAAACTAACTCTCCTTTATACAAGTTACAATAAGCAATTAGGTCGTCCTGTTAAGACTTCCCCAATGCACCAATAATTGTATAAACCCTTGCTAAGATACACACGGTACCTTAAACAAGTAAACATCAAATACAAATCATCAATTACACTCCAAGATCCATAATCCACTCTTGTCATCCTCTAAACACGTTACATCATTGTAGTCGACCACATATTGGTCTTCCCAAGATCACACGCCACAGGTGACGTCGCCAAGAATCCAGCGACCCAAGAATCACAAATAAAATTCTTCAACATGTCTTCTACCATGCCTTAAGCTCGCATATCAAAACACGTGCTCACATCCAAGTTATCCCAAAAACTCAGAGGAGACCAACTCTGTCATAATCCTTTGTCACTGCTCTGTAATCAATCTTTACCGAAACAACTATAACTTATGCAAATAGTAATATGAAGACAAGCAATCTTAGATATAAGATCTCTGCTCATCCCCTTATACAGATCCGTGCTCGCATGCTCTGAAAGTCCATACAGTGTTTTTACACGTCTGTCGGTCTTGCCTATACCAGTAATAACCAATCTGTCTGAGACTTCTAAAGTATTCAATTGAAACATATGTTGACATCAATGACAAAACATGAATGTCAGCACCTCTAAAAGAATCAATTCCAACAATCTCCCCCTTTTCCATTAATGGCAACATATGTGAATATCCATCAACCCAAAAGTAGCCTTCTTAATACAATCATCTCAATATCCTCTTCACAGCTCCCGCTAAAACAGTAGGGATTTTTCACTTGTATCTCTCCCCCTTTGACATCAATGGCAAAGGGTGCCACAATACTTTCCCATCTCTACACATCTCATCACTGTAAAGTGTAGCATTTTCAAATCTTCATGCCTGCAACAAAACCAAGTGCTTGATCACCCAAATATGCTATGTTATGCTATGTGATCACTCCCCCTAAGGAGTGCATCCAAGCATCAAGTCTAGAGGATGATATAGCTCTGATAGCTACTGGACTGATTCATTTCTACCTCATTTAGTTCTCGTAAGGGGGGTTCTTACCCCAAGCATACCTATGAGATAGTCAAAGACATATTTTGACAAAGGTTTTATGAATATATTTGTTATTTGATCCTTTATACTGATGTACTCTAATCTGACTTCCTTTTCTGCAACCTTGTCTCTCAAGAAGTGGTATTTGATTGAAATGTGTTTGGTCTTTGAATGAATAACATGATTCTTTGGCACGCTCAATGTGCTTGTATTATCACAATGTATAACCACTGGCTCTTCAAAGGTTATCCCAATGTTCTTTAACATCTACTTCATCCACACAATCTGTATACAATTTATAGAAGCAACAACATACTCTAATTCAACAGTAAATTGAGCTATACATTGTTGCTCCTTACTTAACCATGAAACCAACCTCTTTCCAAGGAGAAATGCACCACCACTTGTGCTCTTTCTATCATCAACACTTCCTGTCCAACCGGCATCAGTATAAGCATGTGAAGTTAAATTATCAAACTTTTCATACCATAAACCATATTCCAGTGTTCTTTTCAGATATATGAATATCCTCTTCACTGCAGCAAGATGAGTCTCTTTAAGATCTTCTTGGAACCTCGAAACAATTCTAACTACAATAGCAATGTCTAGTCTAGTGTGAGTTGGAAATTGTAAACCTTCAATCATGGATCTTTACTTTTTCAGAAAAATACTTTGAGATTCATCAGTAGTAATAAGCTTGCAACCAGTAATAATAGGCATTCCAATAGGTTTACACTCTTCCATTCCAAACTTTTTCAACAATTCCTTAAGATACTTGGTTTGAGAGATGAAAATACCATGTTTGTTTTGAGTAATTTGCAAACCAAGGAAGAACTTCATTTCACCAACCATAGACATTTCAAATTCACTTTTCATTTCCAATGAGAACTTCTTACTCATTTCATCATTACCTCCAAAAAATAATGTCATCTACAGAGCCTTCAACAATTAAGATTCCATCTTCACTAGTTCTCAAATACAAATTAATGTTTGCACTACCTAATCTGAAAACAAGATGTAGTAAATACTTGTCTAATCGAGCATACCATGTTCTAAGTGCTTGTTTCAGTCCATACAATGTCTTTTTCAACTTGCAAACCACGTCTTTATCATTTGTCAAGGGAAAACCATCAGGCTGCTGAATGTAGACTTCTTCCTCTAGATCCCCATTCAGAAATGCAAATTTCACATTCATCTGATATACCTTAAAGTCCTTGTGTGCGACATAAGCAAGGAAAAATCTTACTACTTCTAGTCTAGCAACAGGAGCAAATGTTTCTTCGAAGTCTATGCCTTCCTGTTGTGAGTATCATCTACAAACCAATCTAGCTTTATTCTTTACAACAATACCTTCTTTCATTTTGTTTCTGAAAACCCATTTAGTTCCCAAGAGTTGTTTTTCTCTATCACACACTCTACACACGGTTTTAGAAGGCTTCACAATTTTCGGTAAATCTCTGACTGCATATGTGATGCTTTCACAATGTTATCAAAATTTATATAAAAGAACCTTTTGTGTCATAACCAACTGTCATCAACCTTCGCAACAAAACATGTAGAATCTGTAGTACTCAACTCAAACACATTACCTCTTGTCTTGTACCCGATGCGATCAAATCTCATGTCTGACTTCTGACAGTACATTTCCCATCATTGAACTTCAAATGATAGCCCTTGTCTACAACCTATCCAACACTCAACAAGTTGTGTTTAAGTCCATCAACAAGCAAGACATCATCAGTGTTATTTTTACCATCAACAGAAATCAAACCTGCTCTAATGATCAATTTAGGAGTGTCATCATCAAATCTCAACTACACCATATTGAGTTAGTTGAACAAACTTATTTTTATCACCAACCATGATGTGAACAACCACTATCTATGATCCATTTTGATTTCTTTTCAACATGCAAAACTAAGACTCTTTCTTCATAAATAGGCTCATCATCTTTAATAGCGATAAATTCAATTTCATCATAATCCACAACATCATCATCGGACACACCTTCACTAGCATAGTAACATTTCTTATCTTTAGAATAATTAGGTCTATAAAACTTAGGTTTATGCATAAGAACCCTTGTAGGACATCTAGATGCAAAATGACCAATCTTATTACATGAAAAACACTTCAGGGGTAACTTTATTTCAAATTTACCCTTACCTCTCTTTTCTCTTCTTGTGATCAAGGCCACAATTTCATCTAGTTTCATTTTCTCTTCTTCTATTTTTGCCCAATCATCAACATATCCACCAAGCTCTTCATACATGTTACCTCTGTCGGTGCTCGCAAGACTTGATAGTCTTTTTGTCATTGTGCACTGTCGCCTTGAATGCAAATTCCACCTTAGGTAATGTATCTTCTAGCTCGGCGGCCTCAAAGGTGGTCAACTTAGCAATCAACATCTCTATGTTGAAGTTCGTTGTCAAAGGTATGATCTCTTTTATCACTTGCACTTTAGTCTCGTAGGCATGTTTCAAAGATCTGAGAATCTTTGCAATCACTTCTTTAGTATATGTGCCTCCTGAGTTTCTAATGCCTATAACAACCTATGTAACCCTCTGTACATACGCTCTGACATTTTCATCATCTCGCATTCTCAAACTCTCCATTTTAGTCTTCCAATTCTGCAACTTTCTCTTCTTAGTAAACTTATCTCCTTCATATAGTGCCTCTAGTCTTGTTCAGATTTTATGTGCAAAATCCAAGTCTTTAACCTCTGTGAATGTAGCCTTAGAGAGCGCGTTGATCAATGCTTCTCTAGCAACTATATTACAAGTAAATAACTTATTTTCATCTTCAGTAGCATTTTCTAATTCATCTTCAAGCTTGATCTTCTCATCCTTCTTTGTAATCATTCAATAATCAATTCCTAAGCAGAGCAGGTGAGTTCTCATCTTGTTCTTCCAACTGTCAAAATTTTCAGCATCAAATTTTGGACTCTCCTTCCTATAGAAATGTCATCTTTAGGATCACCTCAAGTTGTTAGGCTTTCTCTCAGAGGATCACAAGCTCTAATACCAATTGTTAGAAATAATAGACCACCAACACAACTGAGAGGGGGCTGAATCAGTTGTGTGCCAAATCATTAAACTTAAAACTTATAAACCAATTACTCAATGCAAATTTGAACACATCAAAAGCAACATCATAACACAAGGAATTGTTGTCGAGGAAAACCTTGTCAAAGGCAAAAACTTAGTGGGAATGATGCCCACAAATAATGTACTAAAAATATTATATCCTTGTTAGGAGATCTAGCCCTATTGGGAGCTTATTATTACATACAACACATAGTCCTTGTTAAAAGACAAACCTTGTTAGGAGTCAAGAGAAATAAGAGGCTCGTTGCCCAAGCTTGCTACCCAAATAAGAAGGTTAAATCCACCTTCTGGAATCACTATCCAAAGTACAGATATAGAAGTATACAATAACCAGTGAATTGACTGATAGCAACTTGCTTTGCCTAAACAGTTCCAATAAACTTCATCACAATCACTATCTCTGCTCTACATCTAGCAGACTTTGCAATTACAAGCTCGCAACATCCTCATCATATTTCCACATCGCCTCATCAAGAAACAATTCTCCTTTATACAAGTTACAATAAGCAATTAAGTCAACATGTTAAGACTTCCCCAATTGACGCAGCCAAAAACGGAGGATCCAAGAATGGACAATCCACTTGTAGCATACAAGATAAACAACACAGTGGAAACACAACACAGAGATATAACACCAATATCAATTCATATTCATCAATGATATGCAAGTAAACCAAACATGTCAGGTTGTAAGACCTTCCCGGTTATGGCCAATTACATCAGCAAATACAACATATCTCTCAAGAGCAAGGCCTTCCAAACTAGCCCAGATCTGTGACACACAACAATATGGTAGGAACACCCAGACATATCTAAACTTGAGCTCGCAAGCCACCAAGCAATCTTCATGTTTCCTAAGCCAACACTAGCTACTAGCTTCTGCCTATTATCCCCCTGTATCACTCTACCCATACCCTACTTTTATACAACACAGCCACAAGTTGGCTTTACAATAAAACAATTCAATTAAACAACAGTTGGCTTCAAGAACACAACACCCAACGTGTTATCCATCAGTCAGCATCCAACGGTCATTAAATTTGCATAAGATAGTGAACCAAATCAAATTTAGGTCCTCACACCTCCAACAGTCGATCCAAAACTCGAGGAATGCAAGCCCAAATAAAATGCACCAGTCGGCCAGCCCTAACAAACTGAAAAACCTTGTCGGTGGATCAAGAACACCAAAACCAAGCCACTCGGTGAGAGGCACAACCGAGCCAAACTCCACCGAACAGACACCACTGAGCAGTAGGCTGCCGAGTAAGACACTACCGAGTTGAACACACCGAACAACTACCACCGAGTAGTGTATCTCCGAGAAGAATACCATCAAACACCACTGAGTCCAGTCACTGAGTCCGTCGGTGAAGCAACGCATCTTTCAACCGAGAACTACCACCGAAGTGACCGAGAAACTCAGGTCTCCAACTGAGCTTGCTAACAAAAACCAAAACCAAACCAACACATATTTTTGGTGATATAGGATTGCCAACTACCCCAGGATTCTCCTGCATCAGACAGCGTAGGTGAGAAAAAATGTTCTTAGTAGCTCAACGAACATCTGTTGGGATTCAACACAGGGATCCCAAACTTGTCCCTCGAGTCATCAACCGACACACTCTTGCCTCAGTTCTTCTTATGCTTCCTCTTACAACTAACACTCTCTGATTTGCCTTCAAATCTCTAAACCTTAATGTGTGCACCAACCCCTATAGTCATCTCTGATCTCTTTCCAATGCTCAAGTTCTTCATTCCTTTGCCTTCATCCTCCAAAGGAGTCAAAGTAAATTGTTGTCCATCTTTCATAACAGTAATGAAATTTCTTTTGCAGTCATGAATAGCCTCTCTATCATACTGCCAAGGTCTTCCAAGTAAAACGTGACAAGAACTCATATCCACAATGTCACATAATGCTTCATCTTTATGAGAACCAATATGAAAACTCACCATGCACTATTCCTTCTCCCATTGCATGATCTTTTTGCAACCAGCTTATCCTGTAAGGACAATGGTGTTTCCACCTCCTCAAAATAAGCTTCTGAACCATCTCCTCAGAAACCAAGTTATCAGTACTTCCTCCATCAACAATCACCTTACAACATTTACCACCAGACTTACACACAGTCCTAAACAAACTTCTCCTCTAACAAGGATCAACTTGCTTCTTGGTCAGCAGTGTTCGTCTAATCATCAGATTCTCACCATCCACCTCGGGTTCATTCTCTACAACTTCATTCACCACAACATTTCGGTGATTACCGACCTTCCTGTCTGCCTGCGGACATTCATATGATCGATGTCCTTCTCCACTGTTATAACAAGTACCTCTAAATCCATCTCTACATGTCTTTCTCCTCGGTTCTACAAGTTTCAGTTCATCCTCAACCCTTGGTTTATCCTCTACCGACTGCTCTTGTTTCTCTTTCTCGAGAACTACCATGGTATCTTCTCTTCAGTTTATCTTCCACCTTTAGGACATACTTGTAAGCATCTTCCACTGAGTCAATCTTCAACATACCAATCTCATCCTAGATATTGAACCTTAGACCATTAATATACCTAGCCACCTTTTCCTTAGAAAGTTCTCTATGTCTAGATCGAATAGTCAACTTGTAGAACTCCTCGGTATAGTCTTCCATAGTCGTCTCCTTCTACTTTAGGTTCTGCAACTTCTTGAACAACTCAAGTTCATAATCAGCAGGAATGAACTTAGCATTTAGTTTTGCCACCATCAACCTGCACCGATTGATCTTCATCTCACCTTTTTCTTCACTGTCTCTCTGTAATTCTTTCCACCAAACAACATGTCCCTTCAACTTAGTCTATGCCAACCTCACTCTAAGTGGATCTCCAATGTCTTCCAACTCAAAGTAGTCTTCTAACTCATTGATCCAATCAATCAGATCCGCGGGTCCTAATGTACCTGAGAAATTAGATACCTCCATTCGGTAACAAGCATTCAATCGAGCACTAGAGCTCTGCAACCGATTAGTTATGTCTTCACCAAATCCCTCCATCTGATCGGCTCTGTCATTTCCACTAGATCCAGCAGCTTCTTCATAACCATCGTTTGTTCTAGGACCTCTCTATAATCCAGCAACAACATTTCTGATACCTTCCATGACTTCATTCTTCAATTCAATCATTTCACTATGAATCTCTTCTCACAGTTCCTCCTTTATCTGATCAATCAACCTAGGGTTTAGTCTTCTAGGAGGCATCTTCAAAACCTTAGTGCAACTACCTCTAATCGACGATCTGTTCACCAGGGAGATACCAAGAATCACAACTCTCTGCAACAAATCCAAGTTTTGAACATGCATCTGCAAACACCACTAGCATCGACCTCGCTCTAATACCACCTGACGCAGTCAAAGACGAAGGATCCAAGAATGGACAATCCAACCTTACAGCATACAAGATAAACAACACAGTGGAAAAACAACACAAAGATATAACACTAATATCAATTCACATTCATCATTAATATGCAATCACACCAAACATGTCAGGTTGTAAGGCCTTCCCGATTATGACCAATTACATCAACAAATACAACATATCTCTCAGGAGCAACGCCTTCCAAACTAACCCAGATCTGTGACACACAACACTCTAATAGGACATCAAGACGGATCTAAACTTGAGCTTGCAAGCCACCAAGCAATATTCCTATTTCCTAAGCCAACACTAGCTACCAACTTATGCCTACTACCCCNCCCCCCCCCCCCCCCCCCCCCCCCGACAGCACTCTACCGATACCCTACTTTTATACAACACAGTCACAAGTCAGCTTTACAATAAAACAGTTCAATTAAACAACAATTGGCTTCAAGAACACAACACCCAACATGTTATCCATCAATCGACATCCAATGGTCATTAAATTTGCATAGTGTTAGCATACAGATTTGTCTTATCTTTACAAATTATAAATTACTCACTCTAAACCCAAGTAAAGACATAATCTCAAACTAACAATTGAATCATAACGCTTAGCTTTATGATTCTCTGAATTAAGGTACAGCTCCCTGTTTGATCTTCAATGAATTCTAGAAATCACATATAGCTTTTCACAACCATTCACTTTTAACCAGAAAGCGAGTAAGGCTTTTACAACATTTCCATACATCAACATGCAATGAAAATGGAAAGAAAGATAATATAATCAATAACTTAAATGAAGCTCACAGACTTCATAAGCAGAAATAATCCACTGAGAATAAAGTTATGCTAAAATAAGCTACAGAAAATTCCACTTGAAAATAAATTCCAGATACTCAGGAAATATCCCAACAGAGATCAATATGCTATTATAAACCAACATATTTATATATATATATATATCATAAATTTTTGTTCCATTCATATCAAAATATACTTTCAAGTTTCTTCCTCAAAAACAAACTAACTGAAAAATCCTAAAAACTATCAAGTCTTGCCTTGCTTAACCAAAATTACCATCCCCCTTATACAAATTATCTTGGCTATATAAATAGCCACCAGTCTTTTGAGAATAAAAACTGACATCCCGAGATACTCTCTACAGGATTCAGTATTACTGTTTACAGAACTGCCCAAAATAAAGAAAGCATAACTAATAAAAACTACCACTATTCTGTGATCTGCGAAGCAGGATCACGAAGTGGTGGATGAGCCAGATCCCTTAGATTGAACCTGTGAAGTGTCCATAACGTGAGAGCTCCTCCATTCCTTATGCGCCTCTGCAACGTTGATGATCGTGGCTTGATGTGGCAAGGCAATGTAAATCACCCTCTGCTTCAGAAACTTCTTGTCTTTACGGACCTAGGCAATTTTCTGCATATGCGCCTCAAGGTGATCTATACAGACTACCAGCATAGATTCCATGTTAGCAAGGGTTGTGAAATCGTCTGGGGTGACATCTTTAGTATCTCTTATAGTAGTAACCTCACGCTCAAATTCTTGCATCAATTCTTCTGCTCCCTTAACACCCTAAGTATCTTCTTTTATGAGGGAAATGTTTAGGCATTTGAGATCCTTTTGCATGGTATCCATTAACCCCTTTGATTCACTGAATAGATAGGTGGTCCTATCATGAATAGATTTGATAATAGAGTTTCTCCACTCGATGCTTTTGATGGAGACATACAGAGTATCTTCATCCAATCCTGCCACCAATTTCTCAGTTAGGAATTTATTCACTCCATACTTCTCTATTTCATATAGCTGATTCATCACCTTTAGCCACTTCTTTTTCTCTTTTTCCCACTTTATCAGTTCCACCAGAATTTCAGTCACAATTGAATTAACCACCTCGTGAGTCTTAACCAACTGATTGATATATTTACTCCCCTTTTGTATCATGGTTTGGATCCATTTGGTGTAGGCGTCTGCAATCATCTTATTCTTTTGAATATGGTCTAGGGTCTTCCTCACATCCGGTGAACGAGGGTCAAATGATTGCGGAGCTACAGTTAAAGGGGGAGGATTAGGATCTCGAACCTCTTGAATAAATTCAGCCATCCTCTTGATTGTCGCTTTCATCTCATTTTTGTCCTTCTCATCCTTAAAAGACTTATGGATGATCTTTTTTGTAGACTTTTCCAGATGCTTTACATCAGCCACTCTAGTTGCATACCCAAGATCTATCTTTTCAATTGTAAAATCATCTGCAGTAGCTTCAGAAAGTTTTTTGTCGTTCCTAGGAACTACACGCTCAGCAAACCAGTGACCTATTTTTTCATCAACGTCCACTCTGGATTCCAGTTTGATCCTTTTTGGTTTCTCTGAGGAACCCAAACATTTGCTCACCATATCTTCAATCGGCAATGTTATTGGCAAGACATTCCTTTTCCTGCTGATAGATGTCTCTAACCATTTCAAGGTGGGAACCGACTTCTGTTGAGAGTCTGTCATCGCCCAGGTTGGAGTGGTAGGTGATGACATTGCAGAATCTTGTACTCCCTTCTGATCATCCTTTTATAGAACAACTTCTTCTGAAATAGAGTGTTGTGAGTTTACATCTCCCATCAAAGTATCCATTCCTTCCAGATCGATCACTTCCTTTTCAATTGTCTCGACCTCTTTTTTGATAGCCCTGCTTCTGGAAGTTCTTGTAGACAAAACTGGACGAGGAGACTTCTGTTTCTTTACCTTAGATTCAACAGCTTTTTTATTTTTAGATTTGGATTTATCTACAACAGAAACATCTTCATTAGAAATTGGGATAGACTTTTCAATACAGACATTAAGAACTGATCCTCTAGTGTTGTGCTTTCTGTAAAGAGGTAGTTTTTTACTGGCAACCCATTTTTCGGTTCTTTTTATCACACTTAGAGTTTTAATGGGGATACTCTCTTTCTTCTATGTTCCAGTCAATCCCAGGAAGTGGTAGCCCCTAAATTTTCTCCACATAGTGTTTATCAAGAATCTCTTCCTCTTTCTTCTCTTCTATTCCTGTGGCATCAATGCATGTCTTCAACTCAACTATTTGATTCAATGTAAATCAGCACCATGACCTTCTTCTAACCTCAAAATCATTTGCACAATTATCCCAAAAGTCCTCTATCTGAGGAACATGACGGAATTCAAAAGGCAAGTTAAAATGTCGAGCAGCATATGTCCTGATATCAAAATCTCCCCTAGCCTCGAAAGTTTGCAGTTTTAATTTGTTCAATTCTTGCTCTAAATCAAGGGCATCAGAGGAATTCTTACAAGTATAAACACCAAGTTGTATAGGAAAACTGGATTTAGCCCTCCCCTTTCTCTCTTTTAGGTCTTTGTGTGCATGTGCCAACTGGCGACTGACTTCTGTTATAACATGCAAATCTAAGGCATACCTAGGCAGTTTGAATGGTTTCCCTTCGAACCTGCCAACCCTTAGGTAAGTAAATCTTTTGAATTGTATGAAAAAGCTCCCAAAGGTGTTAACAAAATTCTTAGCTTCCTCCGACATTCTCTGCTCAATATTCCCCTGTAGCTCAAAAATCAACCTTCCTAAGAAAATACCATTAACTTTCATATAGCCGTCAACATGAAGATCTTTCTGTAGATGGGGATAATAATCATATACCTTCATATTGGGAACAGGCAATTCATGATACAGACCATCCTATTTTCTAGTACAGGCCAGCACATAAAATAGATAGGAAGACATAAAAACCACTAGCCTTTTCCGAATAATTTGCCAGTTGATGATGAAGTTCATCAGCAATACAATTCGCCCAATCAATATACTTTTCCCCGCCCAAGGTTATCTGAATGAGGAAATACATCCAATCTTGCCAGTAATAGGCATGACTATTACCCTTTATCCTATTCAACAGAATGACCAACTCTGCTACTTCAGGTTTAAAATGATCTATTGTAAGGGGTTTGGGCAAACGTGACCCTCCTCTTTTTGGTTCCAATAACCATTGTTTAGCAATTTCATTTCTGTAAATCTGTTTCTTTGTTGAGAAAACAGAGTAGGAGGAAGCAATTGTCCATCCTTCATAGGGATCCTTCTCAGGAATACCCATTGTTGTAAGGATGACATCTCAGTTTATGAAAGTAAGAGGCCTTCCATCGATTTTCTTGATACACCTCTCCTCTCTATCATATCTCCTGACACACTCTAACACCAGTTCTAGACAAGGGGCCACCAGAGGAAACGTTGTTGCATCAGCTAAACCACTTAACATCACCCTCTCAATTATGGAACCAGGAACAGGGCTTTTAATCTTACTGTGAATCTCCTCTAAGGCACCCATCTTTATCATTGTGTCATCACACTCAGGCAATGAACAAACCAAAGGAGAAGTTCGTCCAAAATTTGGGAGTGGGGGCTTCATATTTCTTAAGAATGATATCTATAAAAGACTGAGATTGCAAAAAAGAAAAACAGAGCCTTTCAACATCAAACTTTCAAATGTCTTCAATTTCAAACAGGAGCTCTGGGGGAGAGAAACACTAACCTGAAGATTGCGCACACCCTAAGCTTCTCAGGATCAGAGTATACCTTCCGCTTGCTTTGCCAACTTGATCACTTCAGAAAAACTTCACTAGTACAGGAGTGACAGCATGAACTCCCATTTATAACTGATTTTCAACAAAATACGCAAGATTTGCATTTAATGATGAAGTGGGCTTCAATTAAATGCGACAAGAGGTTTGGCTTAATGCGATCATTAAATATTGATCTCTTTGAATGATCGAAATGACATAAGTATCACATTCAATAATGATTATATCTGCGGCATGTGCGGGTATATTTATCTTCCGCCAGCTGTCCTTTCAGTCACATCATTGTTGTCTTTTCACTTTTCCAATACGCAAGTTTCGGTTGAACTATGAACATTGAAAAAGGCTATTTCAAAGAAGTGAGTTCAATCGGACAATAATACATGACTTCCCTTTGATGTGTTTTTTTAAAAGAACACATGAGCGGCGAAAAAGACTAAAACCCGACAACACTTAATGCAAGACGAGGCCTGCGATTGAACTTTGAACCTTGAACTAGACAAGTTCAAGATTCATAGTTCAATGGAAGAAGGGAAATTGCAAACCGCGCCACTCATTTTCACAAAAAAGCGAAGAAAGGCAATACACACCGCAGGTCGACTTTGAACCTTGAACCTTGAACTAGACAAGTTCAAGATTCAACAAGGTTCAAGGTTCAAGTTCAACCGACAGGGGCGAAATGCAAACTTAGACCGAAAGGTATTTATTGAAATGAGACCGTAAACTCCTGATTTTTAGAAGATAATCAAACAAAGGGGATGAGCCAAAAATCAGGGGTAACACATAGGAGAGTGAACCAAATCAGATTTAGGTCCTCACACCTCCAAAGGTCTATCCAAAACTCGAGGAATGCAACCCCAAATTAAATGCACCAGTCGGCAAGCCCAAACAAACAAAAAAAACCTCATCGGTGATCAAGAACACCGAAACCAAGCCACTCGGTGAGAGGCACAACCGAGCCGAACTCCACCGAACAGACACTACTAAGCAAGACACTACCGAGCAAGACACTATTGAGTTGAACACATCGAATAGGTACCACCGAGCAGTGTATCTTCGAGCAGAATACCACCGAACACCACCAAGTCTGTCAATGAAGCAACACATCTTCCAACCGAGAACTACCACCAAAGTGACCGAGAAACTCAGGTCTCCAACCGATTTTTCTAACAAAAACCAGAACCAAACCAAAACATCAGTTTTGTGATACACGATTGCCAACTACCCCAAGATGCTCATGCGTCGCCAATGCGCAAATAATTACAGACCCTTGCTAAGATACACACGGTAACTTAAATAAGTAAACATCAGATACAAATCATCAATTACACTCCAAGATCCATAAACCACGCTTGTTATCCTCTAAACATCCTCTAAACACGTTACATCACTATAGTCGGCCACAAATAGGTCTTCGCAAGATCACACGCCACAACTGATGTCACCAAGAATCCAACAACCCAAGAATCACAAATAACATTCTTCAACATGTCTTCTATCACGCCTCTCGCATCTCATAACACATGCTTGCATCCAGGTATCCCAAAAACTCAGAGACCAACTCTGTCATAATCCTATGTGACTGCTTTTTAACCAGTCTTCACCAAAACAACTATAACTTATGCAAACAGTAATATCAAGACAAGCGATCTTAGATATAAGGTCTCTACTCATCCCCTTATACAGATCATTGCTCGCATACTCTGAAAGTTCGTACAGTGTTTGTACACGTCTATCAATCTTGCATGTACCAGTGATAACCAGTCTGTCTAGACTTCTAAAGTATTCAACTGAAACATATGTTGACATCGATGACAAAACATGAATGTCAACACCTCTTTACAAAAACAATTCTAACATTTGATAAATTTTAATAATTTAAATCAACTATATAATCATAAAATAATATTAATATTAATTAACATAACGCAAATTATATTCATTAATAATACTTGTGTTTATATATTATTGATAATATTCAACTAATTAATTAATAATATAACAATACACAAATCATATGAAGAAATTGTTTGAATTATTAATTGTCAATCTTTTGCAGATGAAAGGGACATGATGCTGACAACTTGTCTTGTCAGGAAGCCTCCAACCAGACGACCGTGAAAGGACATAATATAGGCATGTTATGGATGCACATACATTACAGTTTAGTTTGTTGTTTAGACATTGCCACTTCGCTTTGGACACGACTAAGCTCCCTACAAAATGCACCATTGACCAAATTTCAAAAACCAGAAAACCTAACAAATTTTAGCGAAATTTTCAGCATATGTTCTTCATGATCTGCATATTTTGTGGTCAAAAACCATGAAAAATTTTGTAAAAAAATCACTGTATTTTCACGAATTTGAAAAAAAAAGTTCGACCTTTTTTTTTTATTGTCTTTAATACATTTTGTGTGATACCCTTTGTTTTACCCCTTAGCAATACGATGGTTAGTGCATATGGATGTTAGACAAAGCGAAGGTCCTTCAACATTTGAATCACTTTTATTTAAACTTAGCAATACCATGGTGAGTGCATATGGATGTTAGACAAAGCGAATGTCCTTCAACATTTGAATCACTTTTATTTATCCTTCTCCTAACTTCTCCACAGGTGCATATGAGCGCATATAAGGTATGTATCATGAAAGATTTTTTTGAAGTTTATAACATTTCCATTTTCTGTGAAAAGCCTTTTGTCCTTGAGAGCCTTTACACCATAGTTGAGGATTCCACATTTTATAATTTTTGAGGGCATATAGAGTGTGGCGGGGCATTTACAGTTTTGCACATTCCTTAGGTGATGTTGACAGCGCCTTCCACCTTCCATTGTGGATGTTTCACTGTGGACTACATTCGAGACCATGGCGGGGACACTTGACTATTTTGTATCATTTTCCAGCTCATGTATAATCTTCTCTTGTGGGAGCACCTTGCCATTCATGGAGGAATTTTACTCTCTTAAATAATTCCTTGGGATAGTAGAACCAGCGCATGCGGGCGCCTCGAGAGCATGATGGATTATAGACTTCGAATATCTCCCTGTGCTGTTAGATTTTGACATTGGAGGCAGATTTCAGGTCCTCCACAGACTTTCTTTCCCTGAACACATCCCCGACCATGGAGCAATTGTGTTGGGCGCGTATGGAGCATACTGGCGGATTTCTTCTTCTTAAAGTGCTGGACTTTTGTGCTTGAGCGGAATTCCATGTGTGCAGAGGATTTGCGCCCTTGAGTTTTCCCACACATTGTGATGGATTTAGACCCTTTTCTTTGGCATTCCGTGACTTTCAATCTTCAACGTTGTTGAGAGTATATGCAGATTGTTGAGGATTTTCTCCTTTTGGTGTAAACAAGAACTCTGTGCTTGGGTGAGATAACTGCCCTATGGTGAATCTGGGTGTTGATGGTTGAACTTGAAGAAAACGTCTCTGGTAATTGTGGTTGTTGTTTGATGGAGAGTTTTCACGGTTTCAAATTTTTCTTGTTATTCATAGTTTTCGGATTCCCTTACCCTGTTGCTGGATGGAAATATGATATTGTAGAAGAACATTGTACACAATGTCCATGGGCGCAAACCAAGTATAATGAAGGATATTACTTTCACATTGGTTTCTTGCTTTTGAAATTCATATCCTTGCGTGTAAAGGAGACCTTTATCTGTCAAACTTGAGTTGGTGCTCTCGAATTCTTTAAACTTAGCCCTCATGCAGCTGTAATACATACTTAGTCACTTCTATGCTTGTTTCAATTCGATTCCCATTCTTATCAAATTTGGGCATATTTGGGCCTTGTAAAGAGACTTCACACTTCAAAACAATTCCACACCTTAGCCAAATTTACACTTCTGACTTGCACCACATGGAACTTAGGAGGCTAAGAGCACAAAGCCAAAAAGGCCAAGAAAACTGAAGAGGTCCCCCATTTCTAATGGGCGGTGAAAAGGTCACAACAGGATCCATGTATGGTTGTGTTGTTAATATTCATACATTTTAATGATCATTAGCATACACGTATACATCTATTTATATCTATACACATTATATATGTTTAATCATAAAATAAAATATATGAATAACCATAATACATAGTTCAAAAAGAAATGAATGAAGAGATCATTAGGGTTGTTCCTTAAGATCGACAAGAAGGATCCAATGCATTTAAATTAATTATAAGACTAAAATTCTTAATTAACACCAAAAGAGAAAAGCAACCAACTAGACATATCTAAGGCAACTCCCCGCCCAAACCTGATGACTGGTTAAACAATTATGGTTCCAATTCGAATGGCATTCTCGACCTTCACTGTGTCTCTACATCCCTTTACTCTGACGATACTCTTCCCCTGCTCACGGAATGGATATTCTCCTGCACTCGCTGACAAAGAAGGATTAGATACCATCGTCATTGTAAAAATTATAATAATAAATCATTTATAGAATTAAATTTTACATTGATCATCCATAATGAAATCCATCATAATTCTTTCCCAATATTCTATATACATAAATTTAAATCATCATGATCATAATTTTATGAATTCAAATAATTGAAAATCACTTAACCGTCTAACATCTCACTTCACATGAAATGGTTATTACAGCAATTTTAAAAAGTTCACAAGGAAAGGATGTAACATCAAATTTGTCCTTCCATCTAAGTCAGGCTTGATTTTACAACTTCAATGAACAGCAGTTCTAGAAAACAACTCATGTTCTGTCTACTTTGTCTTATAAGTAACCTTGTGATGAATATATTGAAGTTGTAAACTATTTTGTTTTTTTGCCACTTATACCTCTTAGAGGCCTTAGGGAAGTGACACAAAAGATTAAGAAGACTCAGACTATTTGTCTTGATTGAAGTTGACCTCAATTTATGGTCCTTTATATAAGACAATATTTTGCATATCCCCTCAATGGTTGGTATTATTGGAGTAAATGTGGTTTTATCCCATTTATGTAGGCTTAAGTTTTACTTAGGTATCCGACATCAGATTATTAGATAGTAGTTGCATAGCAGTCAATAATGTTATAGTGCATTTAATTTTTTGGTTGAGGTAGTTGGCGGTTGCTCATACCTCATCACACCTCCATTATATTCTCGGGGTGTTTGTACATTTTGTAATGTGTCTCAACATGGTCCTTTGCTCATTGGTGAAATAGCATTGTTGCTTCTCTCACACTGTGAAGGTGGTTGTTATGTGCAAATTGTTGTTCCTGGGTGGTTACAACTACATGGTAATCAGAGCAGCCAATCTATATCTCTTTTCATTGAGAGTTTTCATCAGTCTGTTTTTGAGATCCCTGAATTTCTTCCTGAAGGAAGATATTCAATATTTTTGTTTTGTTTGTGCCATTGCATTTGGTTCGCAAAGCTTCAGTATATCACTCTACATATTGTGGACAAGTACTTTTTCCTGTTTGTCATTGCTCAGCTCCTTGTTTGATCATTCTGCAGTTTGGGGCCGTAGATTTGCCTTTTGCCTTTATCGTCCCATTTTTTAATCCCTATGGCATCTTTATTATCTGTGAATGGGCCCTTATCAAATCCCTTGGCAGGTCGTTTGTTTGAATCGGGCTTATTCTATTGCCAAGGATTGATTGATAAGCGACTTCTAAGGCTTCGGGCTTATGCATAAGGCCAGATACAATTCCTAGGCATCTTTGACATAAGAGATACCCCTCAATCATAGCATATTTTCGAAAGTGACCCCATTGGAGGAGTTTACCAAATACAATAAAAGCTATTTTAAACCAAAACTAACAATCAAGGAATGATAGTGAACAAAGGCAATCTATGAGAAGAGATTTTAACAAATGCAGACAAATTCCAAACTAGAAAAGACAATACAAACCTTTAGGGACAAATTAACAAATTAAAAGTGAGGCAACAAAACTAAAGTAATTGAAAGTAAGCAGAAAACTGAATAGCCTAGTGAGTGTCTGATAAAGCAAAGAATATGAACATACTGAAGAAAATTCATTGACGAAGAGACTGTCCTCAACTCCCGTGTTCTCTCCTGATTGGCAACATGAAGCAGTAAGCAGAATGAGAATGGCAAGGATGAAATGGCCAGCTATAATACAGGGACCAACGAGGAGCAAGCATAATGGGCAACTAAAACAAGTGGATATGTGCTAAGCTTCTAATAGGTAACAAAATAACACATAGGAGGGCTAACTAACCAATGCTACGCAACTAGGTCCATGTGCAAGTTGGGCTTCTAGGAAAAAGGAACTAGCATTTGACAGCTGGCCGGTGATGGGAAATCTAAGCACATGTTCCATTTTAAAAATAAGTTGGCAAGGAATGGAAAACACTAACCTTGTAGGAGCGATAAGGACATGAAGAACAATAAAAAGCTAAAACCAAAGATAACCAGAAGATCATGCAAAAAGTGATAATGGGTAAAATATAGCGAACAAGGACATAAAGAACAATAAAAAGCTAAAACCAAAGATAACCAAGGAGGGGAGATTAAAAGGGAAAAAGAAAAACAATCTTAATTTGCAAGTCAAATAATTTCAGTATTGTAAATAAGAAGTTATAACGGACTAAAGCAAATTGTTTGAGAGCAGGACCAATAAGCATACAAGTTGCAACAATAGCATTTTAGTCAATGAAAAATATAGTAAAGGATGGGGAAGCCTACATATACTTTAAACAAATCAAAACTGAAAATGGGCTCAACAAGATGGCAAAGTAAAGTGAAAAGCAATATCATTTTTAATCTAACAAAAATCTAGAACTATCAAATTGGCTGATCTTAAGTGGTAATAGTATTGGAGTTTCCAAAATGAAGCCCCTAGTTCAGAAACAAAGAGATGGCATTAAAACTGGGTAAGATATAGCATACCTCTATGCATAAGGCCAGATGCAACTCCTAGGCATCTTTGACAAAAGAGATACCCCTCAATCATAGCATATTTTCAAAAATGACCCCATCGGAGGAGTTTACCAAATACAATAAAAGCTATTTTAAACCTAAACTAACAATCAAGGAATGACAGTGAACAAAGGCTATCTATGAGAAGAGATTTTAACAAATGCAAACAAATTCCAAACTAGAAAATACAATACAAATCTTTAGGGACAAATTAACAATTTAAAAGTGAGGCAACAAAACTAAAGTAATTGAAAGTACGTAGAAAACTAAATAGCCTAGTGAGTGTCTGATAAAGCAAAGAATATGAACATTCAACATACTGAAGAAAATTCATTGAAGAAGAGACTGTCCTCAACTCCCGTGTTCTCTCCTAATTGGCAACATGAAGCAGTAAACAAGCAGAATGAGAATGGAAAGGGTGAAATGGCCAGCTATAATAATGGACAGGGACCAACGAGGAGCAAGCATAATGGGCAACTAAAACAACAAGCGGATATGTGCTAAGCTTCTAATAGGTAACAAATTAACACATAGGAGGGCCAACTATCCAATGCTACGCAACTGGGTCCATGTACAAGTTGGGCTTCTAGGAAAAAAGAACTAGCATTTGACAGGTGGCCCGGTGATGGGAAATCCAAGCACATATTCCATTTTAAAAATAAGTAGGCAAGGGATGGAAAACACTAACCTTGTAGGAGCGAAAATGGGCTGGAAATGGACACTGACAGAGTATAGGATTAATTGTCACTCAAAGCTTAAGGATTCCCAAATTTTGTCCCTAAAGAAAAAGGGGAAGAGTTGTTTATAGATAAAACAATCATTCTAGGACCTCCCAGGTTGTGAGATAATTAAAAAACAGTGGAAAAGAAGACAATATGGGATGTATGCCCTTTCTTTTTCCTTTTCTAACACACTAAACATTATTTCTGGAATACAGACCATTACCTGTGGTGTTCAACATTATTGACTGAAACCTATGTTACTCAAGGACATGCAACTGACCAATTTCATGTCATCACAGGGTGGAACGTCCTTGGGATGCAGGGATTTCTTGGAAATGTCCCCAGACATCCCATAAAATGCCAAAAAAAATTGGAAATGTTTCCAGTACATCCCCAAATTTATCAGAAACATCCGGTCATAACTAGCTGTCTCCGAGACAAGGAGGCGTCCGGATGTCCCCTGACCATCCTAAGGACAGCTAGCTAACCCCTGCGTCTCGAAAAGGAAAATGTACTTTTTTTCAAAAGAAAACTAATAAATATTAAAAAATAAAAGGGTCATCTTCTATATTTACAGGCTTCTCAATAAAAGTCTGATAAAAAAGTAAGTTGGTCATCTTCTATACCTCCAAACTTCTGAAAAGTGTAATAGAAGTAAGGTGGCCACATCAGACTTCTCAAGAAAATTCTGATATACACATCTAAATGAACATGGACAACCTTTTCCCCCCCAAGTGATGAATTTTGGGAAATAGTTTTCTGGATTTTGAATGGTTCTCAGCTATTTCCTGATGATAATTAGAGAACTTGTTTATTTTGGTGTCAAATTTATTTTCTCAATTTGTGCTTTTTATTGCACATCCCCTCTGATTTAAGTCTGTCCTGAATCCTTGGTTAGTTGTGATTGCTGATATGTTTGAATGGTTAAAACCAAAGGCTAACAAAGATGGCATACATTTGGTGATCTGGCAGAGTTGATGTTACAATGTTTCAATCAATGTTAAGGAATCACATGAAAGATTAAAGTTTGCAAGTCTAGAGGCAGAATTTCTTCAAGGTTTCTTTGAAATGCTTCAACACGTGATATGACTGTTATTGGTACTCATTTAATGGAGCCTAAACATAAGGTCCAAATAACTATTTGCCATAATTCATCACTTTAGTGGGGGGGGGGAGGTTTTCGATGCTCATTTAGATGTATATATACTATATCAAACTTTGTCGCTTCTATGAAATGAAAATATCAATTGAACTCCAATATTATGTGTTCTATGATGTATATGATGATTGCCTTATGAATGCTATCAGATGAAAATCTGAAATTTTCTATATCTTTTTAAATTTTCCCTTTTTTAAAAGTCATCCCCTAACAATGGCTCCCTCGCGTCCCTTCCCCCACTTTACCGTGCCCCCAAAACACAGGGTAACATAGCCTGCATCAATAATGTAAAAGGTATGCTAATGCTTAAGGCTGCCAAAGAACATTGTTGGTTGTGACAGTTGTAGCTGTAGAAATAGGAGACAAAATATGGCTGAAATTGAAAGGTCGATATTAAATGTGCTTGACAAACAAGCAAGTAACAGGGAAAGTTGTGCATGGATGGAAAGCAACAAGACATTGCTCCATAATCTGCAACGGAAATGTGATTGTAAGCATCCATCATCAAGCATTACCTATAGCACTGCAAGGTGTTTGCAATACATATGTGCATGTGGCCCAATCATCAAACAATAAAATAAAATCACAATAAAAACAACATTCAAAAATGAATGTACTAGTTGAGAATTGAAAATGTTGTACAGAGAAAAGAAACATAACTAGTGGCAACCACAACTCCAGCAATGGAAGGATACTCATCACGATGTTTCATGAGGTAAGAAACCACAAAAAACAGAACCCATCCTTATCAAAAAGAAAAAGAAAAGGAAAGGACACCCTCTTATAATGCACCATGCATTGCACACAGCCATTACTGGTTAGCATTTCCACATAGAAAAGTCCTTAAAGATTCACAATGCCTTGCACCCAACCATGACTAACCACCCACTCCTCTGGATTAGTCCCCAACTAGATAAATCTTCCATGTCAGCCCCGCCTATGCAGGTGAAATTCAATCTCACTATTTCTTATTTGTTCAAAACAGATTTGTTTGGAGAAACAGTTTCAGAAAACATTCCTTCTGTATTTTTGGCTTTGCAGAAACAAAACCACACACATTCACCTGATTTGAAAAATAGAAGAATGCCAAAATGGTAAAATACTCACGCTATCTTTCTAACATCCTCTATTTATAGATATATATATGAGGCTCATGTAGGAGGTTGTTCTAAGTATCTGTGTAGACTTACTATGCTGATATTTTCAATTATGATTACAAATTACAATTTTAGACAATCCTTTTTTTTTGGAGCTGAAAAATGTTAGGGTTCAAATGCTACCTTGCACCTTTCATGCACTGTTAGATGTCCATGTTCAATGCACCAGCTGTTGACAAGATGGTTTTAATGAGCCAGGTACTACAAATAGGGCTCAGCGACAATTTGATCCTCGTGATTGACAGCTAGACTTTACACATTCATAGGAAATCTTTCTTTTTTCCTTCTAATCATTCCTCATATCTGTCACTCTTCTCATCCATATTGCTTGAAGCTACTGATGTGGTTACTACATATTCATCTTTTGTTGAAAAAAAAAAAGTGACTATGGGCGGTGTCTTGAGGTTTTCACACCATTGCCCCATTGCAAATGGGGATCCCCTCTTTTTGCTTGGCAGTAGGGTAGATGTTTTAGCTGGCTTTAGTTTGGTGGCAATTTTGGAGTCTCCAAATCAATGAGATGAGTTTGAGAAACTTAAGATGCAGGTCATGCCCACTTGAAAGTCAAGCCATGAGGAAGAATGGACTCACAAACCAACCATCCAGCACTTAGTTAAGTGACAGAGAAAGATTGAATCTTAGCTTGAGGAGTAGAGAATCTGATATAGAATCCAAGTTCTCATCTTTGAGAGAGAATGAAGTAAAGTTTGAAGAGGATCAATGAGTGGAGTGAAGACAACGTAAGATGATAATCAAGATGTGATGACAACATAAAATCAAAACATGAAAAAATGGAACTTTGAAGCCTTGAACATGCAGATCTGAGACAAATGCTGTTGAAAACTAGGAGAAAAAGTGACAAGAAGAAGACTTTTTCACTAAGGCAACGAAGGAGGAAGCAAAGTTTCAAAGGGGGAGCACAACACTTACACAAATCCTTGAGGCCCTTGGAAAGAATTCCAAGAGGTGGTCAGATTCAGACCACCCCTTAGAACTCTAGTTCCAAGGGGTGGTCAGAATCAACTCTAATTCCGACAGACCCCAAATTTCCGCCCCTTTAAAAATGCAAAATTCCGACAAGCCCATAATTTCTGCTCAAGACTATGGGCTGTGTAAACAAGTATAAGATGAAATTCAACCTCAAATGGATGAAGATAGTACAAATCAAGGGAGTGAGGTGAAAATCAACTGAAGTTATAGGATGAACAATCAGTATTCAAGACCATAAGGAGGATGAAAATCAGATCTTTAACGAAAACAATAAGCACACAATGAAAATCAGACTGAAAGACTTTAATTTGAGACCAAAAACAAAGTTGGAATTGTGAAATCCGAATGAGAAAAGACTGAATTGGCAATTTGGAAAACCATGTGAAGGAATGGAAGAATTCCAACACTAAGTCGGAATCCGACCATGTGTCGGAACTCCAGTCCTAACACTAGGTTGGAATCCGACCTTGTGTCAGGATTCCAATTCCGACAGACCACAAAATTACGCCCTCTAATCCTGATCCAATTTCAATTCCATGTGACTTCTTGCATTGAAATATGAAGGTTTCAAGGTGCAAATCAGGACTCCTTGTCAAAATAAATCTGATTCAAATAGGTTGAAGATCAACTTTTCCATGAAAAACATCAAAATCAGATCTGCAACCAAGGAGAAAAGACATGATTAAGTCTTAAGTATTAAGGTGAAATCAACATCAAAATCATCACATTGAAGGAGTTGAGGGTGAATTGAAGTTTTTGGAGACAAGAGGACATATCAATTCCAGGGAAAGACGACTTAAAGCAGGTACTTGGAGAGGTCGGATTCCGACCTCATCAAGTACAAGCTTGTACTTGGACCTCCAAATTTTTGCCCACTCCCACACTTGCGATTCAAGTTCAAAATGCAATTTGCCTCCCTAATTCAATGAGAATCCTTGATCAAGAGGGCTTTAATAAGGAATATATGAGAGGAAATGAGATGATGTTAGGCTCAGGAAATCAGATCTAAGGTTGTTTTGCTGAAATACCACATAGGCACTTTTCATGTTAATTTGAAATTATGTTTTTGAAGGATTGCTTACTCATAAGAATGTTTTACTTTTACCCATTCTTGTCATATTGCAGATTTAACATGAAGTCTCTTTCTTGTCCTACAAGGTCAAATGGAAGATGGAAATTCTCATGGAGAAAGAGGGATTGTGGTAAGACCAAAGGAAATGGTCACGAGAAGGATTCAAGCCCAAAGGTGGCTTCCACTTCAAAACTTTAAGCAAGGATAAAATGGAGAATCTGAGAATTCAAGTATCTACAAATGGCAAGTCCATCAAGAGGACAAGAAGATGATATTCGAGATCAAAGGTGTCAAGATTTCAATCCAAGTTCAAGTTCAAGATGATCAAGATGGAATTCGAAGGACAAGTTGTGCAAAGAAAATGAACCAGCCTACAAGTGGAGAAAATCATCACAAACTTGAATTTCTTCGAGAAATCCAAGTTCAAAAGAAAGATCTAACTATATGAAGCAACTCATCAAGAACAAGTCAAGAATCAGGTTAGAACAAGCCATTGAATTGAGAAGAACTTCAGAGGATGGAGAAAGTTCGTGAAGATAAAGCAATTTGGGAATTTGAGCCATCACAATTAAAGACTTAAAAATGTTGAGTATCAAGAGATATTTCTTCATCTCCAAGGAGTTCAAGAAGTGTATAAAATAAGCATGGGTGGCATCCATTCATCTTCAACTAATCAGAAAATTCCAATTTCACGTGTCCAAGAGCATCCAATCAAATTATCAAAAGTGTCATGTGGAGTCCACCTAATGCCTCTACCTAACTAATTTTCTCATTGATTCTCAAAAGTAGTGTAATTTTTTCTTTGGCCCACAAGATGGTGCTTTTATATAATTGGATAAGCATTTAATGCTTGTAGTTGTTAGTTACATTAGGGCTTTGTTGGCTTAATCTTGGTCATTGAATTCAAATTGATCCTAGCCATTCATTGTACTTGGAGCAACTATAAAAGGCAAGGCCTTCTCATTTGTAATTCATTAGTGAGAGTAGAGTAAAAGAGAATTGGAGAGATAGTTGCTATAATGCCACCAAAATTATTCCTTCTTCATTGTTGTTATCATGATGAATGTTTGTGAAGTTTCGGAGTGTTGCATGGTTTCTACATTTCCTTGCTTAGATTAGGATTTTCATTTATGGTGAATATGAGTAGAAGTAAATGGATGGAAGATATTGTTGTTGGTAAATTATGGTGAAACTTGTGTCCATACCTCTTGCTACTTGTCGATTGCAAGTAACAGTGTAAGGTTAGTCTAGGCCTTATTGAAAACATTTAACTTCAATTGGAAATGTTCATTTGGATTGTGCCATCATTGGGTATTTGAATGAGAGTTGACAATATGAAAATCATCCCCGCATCCTTACAAGCAAGCACCCTCCTTTGTGTAGTTGTGGCGAAGCAAGAATTGGTTAGAGTCTCACCTCATCAATGGTCTCTTACATTGTAGAGCTAACCTAGCTTTCTAAACAAGTTGTTTCGTTAGAAGTAATTGAAGAGCGATTATTACCAAATCATTTGCATTTGCAAAGTTGATATCCATTGACTAAACAACGTAAGTCCCCAAGTGATTACTAGCAAATCACATCACAACTGAGTTAAGTCCACAATAAGAAGGAACCTTGGGGTTGTCTTAGTTGATCACACAATCATATACATTGTTTAGCATCTAAGCTTCCTTATTCAAGAGAGGATTTTAATATTTGGTGCTTCATCCTGGACCATCAAGTGTTTCATCCTGCATGTTGACGTGGTCACAAAACTCGCCTCAACAGAATTGGCACTAGGAAGGCTGAATTAATATCATTCTTGGGACAACATAGAAAATCAGAGTGTTGGTGGTATGCAAACCCTCCATTGTCGCGCCACATCAACAAAATTGGCGCTAAAAAGAGGGCTTGTTCAAGTTCATTCATGGAACTATCAACCAATATGAGCTTTCTAGTTACATTTAAGATATGAGAAGATCTCTTTAAAAGTTGAAAATCCCAAAAAAAAGTGAAAGAGTTTGAAAAATCAAAAAAGTGATAAACCAGAAAATCAAAAAAAAGAAAGGCTTCTCGATGGATGGGCAACAGTTTCATGGTCAAGGCATTCGTCAAGTCAACATTTCTCGATTTCGGAAGGCTTTAAATGCACAATTACATCTACAAAGTTTGTCTAAACTTGCATCACCAAGAAAGTGTACGATTCATGGGACAACTGAGCATGAAGAGCTGACTTGTTTGACATTTTTGTCAAGGGTAGAGTTGGTATTACAAGGAAAGATGTTCTTTTGGGATATCCTCAAACCAATCCCATTTGTTGAATCTAGTGATAGAGCCAACATGTTTTCAAATAATTTTAAGAAAATGATCAAGAAGGGATTAAGTGAAAAAGGATCATGTGTAGAAAGTATGTTGCTCTCTTGTTGGTGTAGACTGCACAATGCGTCACATTCAAAATCACTTGTCTACCATGTTGAGATATCATCAAGCAAGCCAAGTGTGAGATGGGATGGTTTGATCTTGAGCAATCAAGTATAGACAAAATTTGGAGTGCATGCCTTGAACAAATGAGTTTGGCATCAAAGGAAGGTAACAAGGATAGCATTCAATGCTCAAATTGGACATTAAAAGAGGAGCAGGTTGCATCACCATCTGAAGGAGAAGAAAACAAGTTACAAGAAGACAACAAGATTGAGCTTAATGACCAAGGTACTCAAGTGGATGATGAACTTTCATGTATTATATCGCAAGAGGAATGTCTTGGAAAGAAAATCAAGCAATAGAAGATATTCAAAGAGAAATGGTAACAAGTGAAGATCAACACTCGAGGATGAAAGATTACAAGTCATTGTCCTGAAAGAAGATCGTCACAGGTTTCAAGTAGAACATTTATTACAACAAAGAGAAGGTGATTTCAATATGCCTCAAGACAATGAAATCCTTGATGAATTGTCATTTGTGCTACAAAAGGAAATCCTCGAAAATGAATTGCAAGAAGTTTCAAGTGTCCTTGAAGAAGAAGACAATCAAGTGGACACATTGAACAAAGAATTACAAGTTATCATCTTAATCTAAGTATGAAGAGAAATTCAAGGGGGTGCTATAAGACATCATCACCACAATGCTTTTCGGGGGGGGCGCTGAAACATCTCATGGAAGAAGTACAAGAGGAATCATTACCAAAGATGTCTAAAGATAGATGAGTTGCGGCGAGGGGCATGATTCATCATCAACTTCGACCTCCCGATGCATTACCACTTGAGATTGTATTCGATGAACAACTCGCAAAGATATTTGAAGATTCACCTATCAGTGAATCCTTATTTATGAAGACACCATGCCTAATGAATCTTCATCTACGCCACAAAAAGAAAGTTCAAATGAAGAATTGCAAGACATTCCTAAAGAAGACTCAATTGGCAATCCCATGTTAGATGGTGGAGTTTCATGCATCCTTGATGAGAATATGCAAAATGTGTTAAGTAATGAACAAGATGCTTCCTAGGAAGAAAAAGGATGTAGAGCAATTCACGGGGGTGCTACAATTTGATGTTGCATTTGAAGAAAAGCTTGAGGAAATATTCGAGGATCATCTTATCAAAGAATCCTTGAATTTTGAAGACATGCTTACCAAGTTACACACAGATGCATGGTTTGTGCTACACAAGGACAAGCAAGCAGAAAAGATTCTCCATAAACCTGAGTTCACAATTGATCTGGCATTCTTCGCTCGTGAGTACGATGTCGATGCAAGTGGAATGGTACACCATCAACTCTGACCTCATGAGGTTGTGGATGATCAACAAGAATTTGAACAACAATCCACATTCGAAGGTGAAGCACACCGGGTTGTCTCTTTCCCTACTCTTAATTTTGAAGGTTATCAATTTGATTATGGTGATTTAGGAAAGATAACTTGTATTTGGATAGATCATTAACCAAATGAATTGCTTCAATTGTTGATTTTACATGATAAAGTTCCTGAGTTTGAATATGAGGTGCTAAATTTTTTTCTCAAAATACAAGGATGATTTGCAAGATTGAGAACCATCACCAATGCCTTGTATTACTAAACATGTTGAGGAACCATATCAGGACATGTATATATGTAGGTCTCTTGAGCGTTGTTCGCTCAAGCGTGTTATACATAGTTAGAGTAGGTTCATCTTGAACCATTTGGTTCAAGAAGTTAGGATAAGTTTTCTTTCCGTTTGTTTTAGTTTAGTTGTTTTGTCGAGCCCCATTGCTAATTTTCCTTGAGTCAGTTGGCTTAGGATTGTTAAGAGGCTTAGACGTAGTTGTTAGTTTTAGTTGTTAGTTAGCTCTAGTTTAGTTGTTTGCTTTCTTTAGTTGTTTTAGTTTAGTTTGCTTTAGAGCATTAGTTTGTAGATCTGCCATGATTCATTTGACCCAAGAAGTTTAGTCGTCTAGTTGTTTAGTTTGTTGTGGTTTAGGTGTTCCTGATTTGGTTAGTTTAGTTTTGAGGGCTCCCAATCTATGAGAAAGGCAATGTATTATACAACACACTTTGGTATTCTCCCATTAGATTTGTTTGGTTTATTTCCTGGATATCTCTCTGTGAGGTTGTTCTGAATTGGAGATCGTTCCTATTAGCCTTATCATTTGATTAGGATTTGTCCTCAATTTGGATGGAGTCATTTGTTGTGCTTTGAATACCCCAGTCTTTTGATTACTATATCTTACACAATTGTTTGCTTTGAGTCATTGGAGTTTCTTAGGAGAAGTTGTAGTTAGTGAATAATCTTAACTCCTACTTCAACACCACAATGATTTTCAGCCTGGCCAAATTAAAATATGAAAAAATGAGAAAAGAGAAAAAGCAATATCAAAAAGAAAAGAAAAAGAAGAGAAAATGAAATTAAATATTTGGTTTGGGTACACTGACATCCCTACAGGTACTAAAATTTAAAAAAAACAAGAAGAAATGAAAATAGCAAAAGTAGGGCAATCTTGGCGAGAATTACAGTGATAACCTCATCGGGGCTATGGACACCTGACTAGCAACGAGGCTCTATCTAGGATGCTTTTGAAGCATGGATATCTTACGTAGCTAACTACATTGGATCTTAGGAGCTTTCCATGGTCTTGTCGAGTGGGAATGAATTCACTTGCACACACCTAGGTAATCGAAGTTGAAGGCTCTTAGCTCAATCTGTGGCTTCTTCCATTTTGAGTGCATTTCATGGTTGCTTGATGCATGAAAAGGGTTGATTGAAGATTCTAAGTTCCAAATAAGTTTTATCCTTGAAATGTTCAAGAACATTTTTTTGGGTAGGTGCTAGATGTTTGTGAGGTTTTCACACAATCGGCCTATTGCAAATGGGGAACCCCTCTTTTTGCTTGGTAGTAGGGTAGATGTTTTAGCTAGCTTTAGTTTGGTGACAATTTTGGAGTCTCCAAATCAATGAGATGAGTTTGAGCAACTTTAGATGCAAGTCATGCCCACTTGAAAGTCAAGACATGAGGAAGAATGAAGCCATAAGCCAACCATCCAACACTTAGTCAAGTGACAAAGAAAGATTGAGTCTTAGCTTGGGGAATCAAATCTAAAATCCAAATTCTCATTTTCGGGAAAGAATGAAGTAATGTTTGAAGAGGATCGATGAGTGGAGTGAAGACAACATAAGATGATAGTCAAGATGTGATGACAAGATAAAATCAAAACATATAAAAACGAAACTTTGAAGCCTTGAACATGCACATCTAAGACAAATGCTATTGAAAATTAGGAGAAAAGGTGACAAGAAGAGTTTTTTGTTGAGGCAACAAAGAAGGAAGCAAAGTTTCAAAGGGGGAGAACAGCACTTGGACAAATCCTTGAGGCCCTTGAAAAGAATTCTAAGACATAGTTGGATTCTGGCCACCCCTTGGAACTCTTGTTCCAAGAGATGGTCGAATCCCGACCACCCCTCAAAACACTAGTTTCGACGGACCACCATTTTTTATCCCTTTTAACATGCAAAATTCTGACAAGCTCATCATTTCTGCCCAAGACTAGGGGCTGTCTAAACAAGTATAAGATGAAATTCAACCTCAAATAGATGAAGTAGTAGAAATCAAGGGAGTGAGGTGAAAATCAACTGAAGTTTTCGGATGAACAATCAGATTTTAAGACAATAAGGAGGATGAAAATCAGATCTTTAACGAAATACAATCAACACACAATGAAAATCAGGCTAAAAAGACATTGATTTGAGACCAAAAACGAAGTTGGAATTGTGAAATCCGAATGAGAAAAGAATGAATTGGCAATTTTTAAAACCATGTGAAGGAATGGAGGAATTCCGACATTAGGTCAAAATCTGGCCACGTGTCGGAACTCCAGTGTTGGATTCTGACCTAGTGTCAGGATTCCAATTCCGACAGAACCAAAAATTCCGACCTCTAATCTTGATCCAATTTCGATTCCATGTGACTTCTTGGATTGAAATATGAAGCTTTCAAGGTGCAATTTAGGACTCCTCATCAAAATAAATCTAATTCAAATAGTTTGAAGATCAACTTTTCCATGAAAAACATCAAAATCAGATCTGCAATCATGGAGAAAAGAAATGATCAAGTCTTCAGTTTCAAGGTGAAATCAACATCAAAATCATCACATTGAAGGAGTTGAGGGTGAAGTGAAATTTTTTGGAGACAAGAAGACATATGAATTCCAGGGAAAGACGACTTAGACCACGTACTTGGAGAGGTTGGATTCCAACCTCATCAAGTACAAGCTTGTACTTGGACCTCAAAATTTCCGCCCACTCCCACATTTGTAATTCAAGTTCAAAATGCAATTTGCCTCCCTAATTCAATGAGAATACTCTGTTGTCCTCAATTTTGTATTTGCAAAATTGGGGCAACCCTACGGAAAATTGTGGGTTAAATTCTTCAAGACGAGTCTTTGTTTGGTTTTCCTAGATTGTTTGTTGGGTTTTTGGTCTTGGTTTTGCCTTAGGTTTATAGCCCTTGAAATTTTGCCCATTTTGAGCTATCTTAGATGTCAATCGGGTTTGTCTAGCTTAGGTTATAAGGGTTTAAAGCATCCTGCCAGTGGGGTTTTTCTAACAGATTGCACGCCTTGTCAAAAAGTGGACTTTTTCTTGTTAACTGCTTGAAGTAGGAATTGTGTTTATATGTAGAGTGGATTTAAAATCCCACTTTAAAATTTTACAGTATTCTAAGAAGTTTTGCCTATAGTTTTTAATGACGGTGGGCTTTTTAAAACTTGTCTACATATCATGTTGTTTAAAATCGTAAGGTTGCATATAAAAGAATATGTATTCCCTCACATTAGTGGACTTTTTATTCACATTTGCATATACAATTACGCAGATATTATTTAAAGTCTATTTGTCATTTAATAAGTTACAAGGTGGGCTTTTTGGGAGTGATTGCATTTATGTTTTGAGTTATTTTAAAGAGGGCATTATAACTTAAAGCTAAAGGTGGCATTTTTCTTTGAAGTTACATATTGAACATATGTTATTTACTTCCAAAAACCCGTCATACTTCCAGTTTAGCCTACAGTTTTCAATTTAAAGCTTATGGTGGTGATTTTTGCCCTATGTGCATGTGCTTGTCTTCAAAAAACGCGTTACTACTCCATATGGTAGAGGGCGTCATTTTTGGAGAGAGTTACATGTTTTTAAAAGACTTTTAAACCATATGTAATTGCTCAGTTAAAAACCCATGGCTTAACTTTAAGAGGATAGTGTCGATTTTTGAACGAATTGCATATCATTTTTAAAGTGCAAAACACATATGCCAAAGTCTTCTAAAAATGCATTTTCCTTCTCTTAATAGCTCAGAACGTTGATTTCTAATGGAGTTGCATATGTTTCGAAAGCAAAACACATATGCTTCTTGCTTTATAAAGCCCGTAATCCTCCTTCATAAAACGCGTTTTCCTTTGAGTGTTGGGCGTCGTTTTTTCTAGGCATTGCATATATGTTTTGAAAGCATTTTAATATGCTATGAGATCATTAAAACCCGTTTTCTCATCCATAGAAGGCTACGATTTCTACTTCAAGGAGCCATGACGAGGTTTCAAATACAAATTGCAATAAAAACGTGAGCTTCACTTCCACACTTAGCTGCATTTTGGAAGGGAAATCCCGTCTAGGGCATCACAAAGAAGGAAAGACCAAAACAGTTCCATGTGTGATCACTTCTCAAAAATCCACCATAGATCTCTCAGATTTTCGAAATTCTTCCATTGCTTGGCATTTTGGTAAGTTTGTCTTCTTTAAGTTAGAACGTTTTCTTCCATGCTTAAATCGAAATGCAAACTCATGTAGAAGTGTTATTTTTCTCCCACTTTACATGAAGAATTCGAATACAACTAGGGCACGTTTTTAATTTGAATCATTCAAGTTTGTTGCTAATTGTAAGCAATTTGAGAATGCATGGACGACATTTGTCATTCCTCTCTCTATGACTCACGCAAATGCATTCATTACGCATGAGGATTTAATCAAACTCTTGGCCTATATATCTCCAGGATTGAATTCAAAATCTAAATTCGAAATTCTTGAATTGTTTCCAAAATTTCAAGCTTGAGAGAAGAGTTGTTTTTCCTTTGCACTTCACAAGAGGAGGTATTAATTTTCTTGCTTTTCTCTTTGTTGCACATATGTACATTTTCATTTTTTTTAGTTTTGCATGTTCTTTGTCTTTCCATTTCCATCTTCTTTCTCTCATATTCTTCTAAGTTGCATATGAGGATGTCATTTATCCCCATATGCAATCGGGATTAAAAACCCCGTTTTTGATGGTGGTTTTCCAAAAAGACCAAGCGCTGCCCTATATGCAAAATGTGATGAAAAACCCATCTTTTCGACATTTACATATCAAAAGAGAAATGTAAACTTCCAGCATGCAATATAGACCAAAAAGCCCACTTTCATGCTTTTTCATGGCTTTTTATGAGATGCAAGTGTTTCCAAAAATCCCACCTTGCATATTGAACATTTTCTCATGCGGAGATACGTTCATCTTTTCATTTTACCAAGCTCCAAACTTGCTGCCCGCATATGTGTAGTGCCTCCAGAGAACCCCATTTTTGAGTTTGTTCCCTCATTCCAAGAGCTGATTTTGCCCAAAGTCCATTGTCTTTCGTTGCTCAAAGGCTTTCCACTCATATCCTATATGCATACCCTTCCAAATCTGCAAATATCTGCGCTTGAAAGACCATGACATGGCTTATTCTGGTAACTAAAGAATGACCCAAGGAAGGAACGACGACATGATGCGGTCATACAAAGAAAGGGATGGGAGATGGCATGATGGTTGGCATAGAATGCTTTCAAGCCTGGAATGATAATGAAAAGATGTTTTTCCAGCAATCACCATTATGATGAGGAACAGTCAAGAATGCAGTTTCATATTCTAGTTCGAGATGCTTTTTCCAAACCAGAACACATCAATCATCGAGCATCCAGTAGCAGCATGAAGACCAATAGAGGATGATATGATAGATGTCATGTCTTGCCAGACACTTACAATATTTTCATCATGTATTTGTAATTTGTATTTGACAAATTACATGTAATGTAAAACAGGAACTTGATAGTGTAATTGCATGCGATAGTATCACGTGAAAGGATGTTCCATGTAATCATGTTGTAAGTACATTAGGTTCTGCAACATTGAATAAGTCAAAGTTGGTTAGGGATAAGCATTGAATAAGTCAAAGTGGTTAATGGTTTCCTCTTTCTTCTCCACTTTCCTCTCCTACTTTTCTTATATAAAGGAGTGAAACCTAATGTAATTGTGATCTTTTGTTGTGTGCAAGAAAACTATAGGCAAATCTCTTGTATTCTGAAAGCTTTGAGTTTCATGGTGCAAAGTTGAGCAATTGAATAAAGGAACAAGGATTAGCAAATTTTGTGTTGTTTATCTTGAAAATTGATGAGTGTATTCTTATGTTGCATTCGTTGATCCTTCTTCAAATTAATAGTTGTCTTGTGTATATCATTTGAGCATTTTGATTCGAGTTTTCTGAAGACTTTGCGCTTCAAAAAATCAAGATTACTATAGATAGTAGTGGCTGCAACAATTCGAAGCTGAAGACTTTGGGCTTCAGTGATAGAATTTTTATTAAAGTAGAGGGTATTCGAAGAAATACTTTGTGCTTTCTTGTATATTCAGATTTAGGGTAATCATCTGAAGTAGAGATAAGAGACTTTGTGCTCTTATACTTGTTTCATTTTTAGTTAAAATAGACTGTTGTCTTAAGCATTGTTCTTACGTCAATTCTTAAGCCACTGGTATTACCGTAGCAAGAAAAACTGTTTGTAGTACAATTCAGTTTTTATTGAAGCCACTTGCGGTAAGAAGGGAGCTTCCCCTATTGCTGAGAGGAGAAAGAACTTTCACATACTGCTGCCTAAAAGTAACAATTTTGTCAAGTTGTAGTCTTAGTGACTTGCAAAATTTTTAGCCAACATACTCGATCAAGAGGACCTTAATAAGGAATGTATGAGACGAAATCAGATGATGTTAGGCTTTGGAGATCAGAAGTAAGGTTGTTTTGATGAAATTCCCTCTAGGGAACTTCCATGTTAATTTGAAATTATGTTTTTGAAGGATTGCTTACTCATAAGAATGTTTTAGTTTTACCCATTCTTGTCATACTGCAGATTTAACATGCAGTCTCTATCTTGTCCTGCAAGGTGAAATGGAAGGGGTAGATGCTCATGGAGAAAGAGGAATTGTGGTAAGACCAAAGGAGATGGCCATGAGAAGGATTCAAGCGAAAGGTGGCTTCCACTTCAAAACTTTAAGCAAGGATAAAATGGAGAATCCAAGAATTCAAGTATCTACAAATGCCAAGCCTTTCATAAAGAGGACAAGAGGATGATGTTCGAGATCGAAGGTCAAGGTCAAGATTTCAATCCAAGTTCAAGTTCAAGATGATTAAGATGGAATTCAAAGGACAAGGTGTGCAAGCAAAATGAACTAGCCTACAAGTGGAGAAAATCATCACAAACTTGAATTTCTTTCGAAAATCCAAGTTCAAAAGAAAGATCTAACTACAAGAAGCACTTCATCGAGAACAAGTCAAGAATCAAGCTAGTACAAGACATTGCAATGAGAAGAACTTCATAGGATGGAGAAAGTTCATGAAGATTAAGCAATTTGGGAATTTGAGCCATCACAATTAAAGACTTAATAATGTTGAGTATCAAGATATATTTCTTCATCTCTAAGGAGTTGATGAAGTGTATAAGATAAGCATGCTGAGGTGGCGTACATTCAACTTCAACCAATCAGAAAATTCCAATTTCATGTGTCCAAGAGCATCCAATCAAATTATCACAAGTGTACTTGTGGAGTCCACTTAATGCCTCTAACTAACCAATTTTTTTATTGGTTCTCAAAAGCAATGTAATTTTTTCATTGGCCCACAAGGTGCTTCTTTTATATAATTGGATAAACATTTAACCTTTGTAGTTGTTAGTTACATTAGGGCTTTGTTGGTTTAATCTTGTCATTGATTTCAAATCGATCTTGGCCATTCATTGTACTTGGAGCGGCTATAAAAGTCAAGGCCTTCTCATTTGTAATCTATGCTCCATGGGTGTTTAGGGACGGGGACGTTTTAGGGGATAGGGACGTGTTTCCAGTACGGGTATGATTCAGGGCCAATTTTTAGGGGATGGTGGGGACAACTATTAAAAAAAATAGGGGAATTTTTATAAATATAGAGAGATTTCATATATGCATATCATAAAATTGATTTACCATTCACCATAGACATTTTAGGAGCTCAATACATTACAAATTAACAAAATTCAAATACTTTCACTGTCAAAATATGGCGTACATATAGCAAAACTGCCCAAAGGCTCCAAGTTTCATGCATGAAATGACATAAAATATTAAAATGTAAACAATAGACATACTATTATAAGTCTATACCTAAAATACTAAACAATAAACAATAACATAGAAGTCCAATTCCATAATCAGCTGTCAATAATATATCTGCAAATATATAGCTGTCCATAAACAACACATGGTAGGTCTAGGAATCTAAATCCAAATCAAAGTCAGCCTCTAAGTCACTGGTAGGATGAGAGTCTTCCTCAGCCAATGGAACCCCAAGCAATCTTGGACGTGTGTCATCCTCCTCCACCTGCATAGCATCCTCGGGATTGACATCCCCACGTAAGGCTGGAGTCTGATGATACTCAATACTCTACCGATTATGTCGCCGCAATGCACTGTGAACAGCCACTAACTTCTCTGATCGTCTAGCGGTGAAATTGTTCCTTTTGACTGATTGCATAAAGCTATATGTGGCCCAATTCCTCTCTGCAGCAGAGGAACTAGCAACCTGTGAAAGAAGACAAATGGCATGTATTCTCACCTCAGATGCATCCCTACCATGCCACTTCCACCATCCAATAGGGTCATTTTGAGCTAATGTAGCTCTATCTGCCCTCACCTTTGGTCTACCAAAGGTTGGAGCACGAAGATTGGCGAATGCAAGATATTGGCCCCAGAGTTTATTAGCATCATCTTCATTGTACATTTTTGAAAGGGCCTTAAAGAATCCCTCCACCTAAGCTGAACACAAAAAAATAACATATTAAATAATGTTAAATCAAAATGAAGAGATAATCATAAGAGATCTACTTTGCAATTTGAAATTTAAATTGAAAAAACTTGAGATTTCAGATTTGAGACTCACCTCCTCATCAGCAGATGGAGCCACTCTCTCAAGTCTCTGTACATACCGTTTAGGATTTAGAGCATAGGCTGCCATGTGAAGCAAGGTGTTCATAATGTTCCACCGTCGCGTCACAATGGACCTAAGATGCTCCTCATAAAATTCCAAAGTAGGGTCCCTACCACGAATAGTTTGCTTGATCTGCCCAAGCGTGCTATCAAAGGTCTCATAAATCTCTCCAAAGTTAGTAGAGTTAGTATCAACATATCTAATGACCTGCAAAATAGGCTCAATGAAGGAGCAAATGTATCTGCAATTGCAAGCAAGTTACAAGTTACAACATCTTAAATTTTAAAATTATTAATTCTTAACTAATAAAATCAATAAATGCCAAAATCAGAAATAGCTTTATTAAATCAGCAATAACAATTTTCTTACCTCATTGTGGACCACCAATTATCAAGGACTCTTCGCTTCACAATTCTTCCCTATGATGTGCCGAACTCATGCCATCTACTACACTCTAAATTGACCACCATGGATTGTAGGCTTTTACGTACCTCAAACATTCTCTCCAACAAAATAAAGTAGCTTGCATATTTAGTCTCCACAAGCTTGAGGAATTTCTTCCTTAAAAATGTCCTGGACAATACAAGAGACGTGTGATGGTTGCAAATAAACATTTGCACATCTCTAGCCTCAGACACCATTGCCTTTATCCAATCAATTTTTCCTATGTCCTTCAAGGTGTTGTTCAATGCATGTACACAACATTGGGTCCAAAAAATGTGCTTATAAACACCCTCCACCATCAATCCAACTAACTTACACACCCGGGCTGAATCAGTACTTGCACAACATTAGTGGGTCCAACCTCTTCTATAGCATCTCTCAAAATCTAAAATTGGAAGGTTGCATCGTTCCTTTTTCCTGAACAATCTATAGCTCTAAGAAAATAAGAGCTCGTTGTGCTAGTGACAATAAGATTAATGAGTGGCCAATGTTTGATATCGGTCCACTCATCCATGATAATGGAGCATCCATCCCTCAACCATGTCTGTCTCATATCCTCCATCAAAATGCTCACTTTTGAGTAATCTCTATCAAGAAGGGTGGTGTGTAGTTTTGTTTCTCCGAGTGGTACAAATGAGGGACCAGCAACATAGATATCTGTGCACATTTGTTTAAAATATGATGAGCATGACATATGGAATGGTATAGCATGAGCAAAAAGAAATCTACCAATAGATGATTCAGCCACCTCTTTTGCATGCAAATTAAACAAATCAGCAACATTGGTTTCTCTTTTACTCTTCTTTCCTTTTCCTTTTACTAGAAGTGGGAGTAGGTGTGGCACTATCTTCCCTATGAGAAGCATGAGTCAAAGGCATAGTAACTTACACATTCTCTATTGAATTTCCTGATTTTAATGCCTCCCCCTCTATGTGTAATCTAGTTGCCTCAAGTTTTCGTGCTTGTGTTATCTTTTTACAACCTTTGACCCCTTGACAACCTATCCACAAAAGATGGCAATACACTCTAGTATAGCTCCCAAAATAATGTTTGTGGCTCAAATAACACTCCCATTCTCTACTACCCCCTAGAATATTTTTTCTTATCCTTGTCTACTCTTGTGGAAAATTGTAGGAGAGGTTTCTTAGGGTTGAATAGGCCTTTTGCAAACTCTTTGAGGGCTTAGGAAGGGCACTCAAATGGGTTAGAGGTTGTTGGCCCTGCTACCAGGTCTTTTTCTTTAAGATGTTTGAGTTTCTTGCATTTCCACATCCATGCTATCACTACTCTCCTCACTCTCACTACTGCTCATGATTATGCAATGCAATATAGTGTTGCAAGTTTTTTTTAAAAATGTATTTCACTCAAAATGTCCTCCCTATGTGTTGCAAAACAAATGCAAAAAGGAAAAAAAGGCCACAAAGTTGAAATAAACAAATGGAAAATGAAAAACATACCTAGAATGAAGAAGATTCGATGGCAAAACCTCCCCTTGCAACTCCAAAATAAAAAATTTCTTCACAAGTTGTTGCTTCTCTAAGTTCTTCTTGGCAAGTACGGTAAAATAAGTAAGTTTTCACCTCTTTTGGTCTTTTTTGTCTCCTCAAATAGGGTTTCATATATGTTAATGCCTTTGTAAAACACACGTAGGCCTAGCTAAGTGGAAAAAACAATTAAAAAAACTTTTTTTAATACCCGGACGTCTTTTTTTATGTTGGATCGTTAGGGACAGCATTCTGTCCTGGGGACAATCGAGGGGTGGCAATGCCATCCCCGGTTCCGAAATTTGTCCCCAAGTTTCCTATGAAACTGAAAAGCTCGTTTTGGGGACAGTACCCTTTTTTGGAAAAAAAAAAGAGAGGATGCCTTTGGGGACGGGAAATTCATGTCCTCGCGTCCTCGTACCGTCCCCAAGATGGGTGCAGGTGCAAAAAGGCAAGGGATGCATCCCCGTGGAGCATAGTTTGTAATTCATTAATTAGAGTAGAGTAAAAGAGAAATGGAGAGATTGTTACTATAATGCTACCAAAATTATTCCTTCATTGTTGTTATTATGGTGAATGTTTGTGAAATTTTGGAGTGTTGCATGGTTTCTACATTTCCTCACTTAGATTAGGATTTTCATTTATGTTGAATAGGTGTAGAAGTAGATGGATGGAAGATATTGTTGTTGGTGAGTTATGGTAGAGCTAGTGTCCATACTTTTTGCTACTTGTTGATTGAAGTAACAGTGTAAGGTTAATCTGGGCTTAATGCAAGCATTTAACTTCAATTGGAAATGTTCATTTGGATTGTGTCATCATTGGGTATATGAATGAGTGTGGACAATATGAAAATCATCCCTGCATCTTTAGAAGAAAGCACCCTCCTTTGCGTAGTTGATTTGGCGAAGCAAGGACTGATTAGAGTCTCACCCCACCATCAATAGTCTTTTACATTGTAGAGTTAGCCTAGCTTTCTAAACCCAATCCTATTTGCAATTTGTTTCATTAGAAGTAATTGAAGAGCCGTCATTGCCAAATCATTCGCATTTGCAAAGTTGATATCCATTGAAAGAATAGTGTAAGTCCTCAAGTGATTACCAACAAATCACATCACAACTTAGTTAAGTCCACAATAAGAAGGGACCTTGAGGTTGTCTTAGTTGATCACACAATTATATACATTGTTTAGCATCTAAGCTTCCTTATTCAAGAGAGGGTTTAATATTTGGTGTTTCATCCTGGAATATTAAGTGTTTCATGGTGTGTTTCATCCTGGAATATTAAGTGTTTCATCGTGCATGTTGAAGTGGTCACGAAGCTCACATCAACAGGCTGCATCTTGGAAGTTTATGAAACTACACTTTATCCAAAATGAAAACATAATTAGATGTGTTCTTTCTATCATCAATGCTTCTTGCATAGTCATTATCTCTGTAACCAATCAACTTGAAATTGTTTGATATTGTATATAAAATGTCATAATCTTTTATTTCACTATTCTATCTCAATATTCTTTTCCCATCTTTCTAGTGGGAGTCTTGGAGACTCCAAGAACCTTGAAATCAGGCTTACTCCATACATAACAATGGATTTGTGCCCATCAAGTACATCAAACTACCAATAAACCCTTTGTACAAAGTTGTGTCTACCTTGAAGCCCTTATATTCTTTGCTCAATTTCAATAGGATGCAACTAGCATCGATGCTAGCTTGCATTTTGTCAATCTAAACCTTTTCAAAATATCATTGACATATTTAGTTTGATAAAAATACAATCCTCTCGTTGACTTACTTCTCTACCAAGAAAAAACTTCATTCAATCTAAAACAATCACTTCAAATTATTTCTTCATTTCTGATTTGAACAAGTCAATTGACAAATCTCCTATAAATACCAAATCATTTGCATAAAAGCACAATCATAATCTAAACTTGATCATTCATTCAATGTGTAATGTCAGTTTGCTGCATTTTTGGAAGAAGCTAATCTTTAAATAACAAGAATCAATTTTGTTGTACCATACATTTGGAGCTTCCTAGAGTCTATAAAAGCTTTCCTCAATCTATAAACTTTTTGTTCTTGACCCACAATTGCATACCTTGGTGGCTACTACACAAACTTCAAAAACAAGAATCAATCTTCTTCTACCATGCATTTGAAGCTTGATTGAGTCCATAAAAGCTTTCCTCAATCTATAAACTGTGTTCTTGACATATAATTTTATACCCTAGTGGCTGCCACAGAAAGTTCTAGTGGTCCATTGAAAAATATCTAGTCCAGCCATTGGAGCAAAAACATAATCGAAATCGATTTCAGGTTGTTATGAAAAAAATTTTGCAACCAACACTGCTTTATGCTTTTCAACATTTCTGTCTACATTGAATTTGAATTATTTACACCAATTGCATCATTGTCTTGGAAGATTTACAAGATCCCAAGGATGATTCTTCTCAATAAAATTAATTTCCCCCTTCATGGCTTTCACCCAAATTTCATTTTCAATTTATTTTTCAAAATATATGGGATTAACTTGAGAAAATAATGCAAACTTAGAGAATAAATCAACATTTTCATCACCTTAAGTTCCATTATAGATCTCCCTCAAACTTCTTGTCTTACGAGGCCTTAATAGTGATATTAAAGTTGGATCTAAGGTGTCATTGGTGCAAGACCTTCAAGGATTTGAGGTTCCTAGACGACTTACTGTTTTTTCCTAAATAATATGTTGAGACAACCCTAGAGATGTCACTTAAGCAATTCCTTAAAAGACTTTGAGTTTCGGATGCTTGAAAGGTGTTGCTTGGGTGATGCATTGAGGAAACAAAGATGCCATTAGAAGGTGTTTCTATAGTGATAGCTTGTGGAGCAGGATGACATCTTGACACCAAACTTTCATTTGATGACATCATTTCATTTGAAGATATTAATGTCACAAAAATTGTTGATTTTCCAATGATGTCATGCCATGCTACTTTTCTAATGAAGTTATGAACTCAAAATATTTTCTACTTGTCACAGTTTCTTTGTGATTGGATTATAAAATTTGTATTCTTTTGTCTACTCATTCTATCCCACAAAAATACATTGTTCTCCCTAGTTATCTAATTTTTTCGTTCTTTTGGCACATGAGCATTTGCTATACAACCAAAAACTCTTAAATGAGAAGCACTATACTTCTTTCCACTCCACGCTTCTAGGTCTTTTACACTCTTCAATGAATGATGCTTAGATTAGTGAATTCCTTAACCAAACTTTGCTTCGCCAAATGAAACTACACAAAGATGATGCAATCTCCAAAGGTAACAGAGGATTTTCATATTGTAATCATTCATCCAAATACCCAATAATGCCTAAGTACAGTTCAAACTAACCATGCACTACAGTTTGCAATCAACAAACAACAAATGGTATGAACACAATATTCATCATGCATCTTCACATTTCCCCATTTCAATCAATGAACTTTAACTAAAACTTCAAGAAGTAGAAACCATGCAAAATGTAGAAGCAACACACAAAGATCCAACATATCTTCAATGAAAATTGTATATTAACTTCAACATAATCTTGGCAATAATTTCCGATCTCCTCCTACTACTACTTCTACTTGCTCTAATGATCTAATGAATATACAAATGAGAAGGCCAAGCCTTTTATAGACCTCTCAATTACAATGAAGAGCCCGGATTGATTTGAAATCAATAGCTACGATAATTTAGAGAAACCCTAATTAGGGTTTGTTACAACCACCACTTACAAACATTTAATGTCGTCCAATAGGAAAACTGTTGTTTTTATGGTCAGATTTAATAAAGAATGCAGATTTTCAATTAATTCACTAAGTGCACAATATGTACCCTGGGAAAACCTTCCATTTTGAAGGTGAAAAACCCAGCAATAATAACACTTATATATATTGAATTGACTGGTTACAATATAGCCAAATAATAAGGCCTCTTCAAAAAATCGAACTGCAACTATAATGATATTGTAATATATATATTGCTGTAGATGTATATCACTGTAGAGATATATCACTGTAGATGTATGAACTTCCGTCTATATGTTCGATATGCTTGTCTTCTTATATAAGTGATCACTGAAGGTCTGTATCGATCTAACTGATATATATCGCTGTAGATATGTGAACCTCTGTCTATATCACTGTCGCTGCAAGTATATATATATATGTATCAATCTGCCTGATATATATTATTCTCTTCTTGTCGATCTGTATACGTTCTTTTATTGTCTTTGGTGATGAGTGAAAGATTGTGAATGCGTACTTTATATCTTGTTCTTGAAATGATAAGTCACGATGCCTTACGTTTATTCCTTTACTAATCGCACTGTTTCATTACCATTTTGGTTATCGATTAGTCTTAACCGATCTGATCGCATCCTTCCATGTTGGCTTCCTACATAATCGGGATCGGCTAGTTATAATTGCTAACGACTGATTTAGTATCGTGCCTTTTAATGTTCTTATCTCATTAGATCGATACCAATCATAACCAGTCGACACATAATTAATTAATTGATTGCTGAAGGTAATATATAATTAATTATTATCTCATCACTTGAGACGATTTTATAATCTTTGGTTCGTCCTCCCGACGCTAATCAACAACAAAAATTACATTGCTTTGAAATACATATCTTTTCAAGGATGAACCAATGAGAAAATTCATTGTGGTACTGGTAATACATTAAATGTCTTCCACATGTCCACTTGTGGATGAATTTGATGTGATGAACTTGGACATGTTGATTCGGAATAACTTGATTGGTTGAAGATGAATGGGTGCCACCTCAACATGTGCATCTTGTAATCTTTGTTTCAACTCCACTTGTTCATCATCATAAAGAAGTTTATGCATATCTAGCAATGTCTCTTGATACTCCACATTATTTGGCCTTTGATTGATTGTGATGGCATATTCCCAAATTGCTTCATCTTCATAAATATTCTTCATCCTCTTCATTTTGGAAATCTTCTCATTGAATTGTTCTTGGTTCTCGTCTTGATATCTTGACCTTCTTGTGATAATTGGGTTTAGAAGCAAACAAAATTGAGACAAAAAAATGACATCATATGATTATTTTAAAGCACAATGTTGAAACCGTGTAAAACAAACTTCATATAAAATTGAAGGTTTAGAATAATTAAGGTTAACAGGAGAATGGGTCATTGTTCATTCATTCCCTCCAAAATAACACAAGCATTATGATTAAATACATGCGATTTCAAAAAAGACAAAGGCACAGTTTTTTCAATTTTGAGGTTTTTGGCTTTTGTGGATGAGGCTACGCTCCAACTGTTTGCATTTCATAAGGCTGGTAAAAAATTACAGACAATCGAGTGAAGTTCTAGGTTCCAATTAAAGATATGAGAATTCCTAAGAAAATATAAGTTGGGAGGCTCAATTATCCAAAGGATCCAAAATTGGTCGCTAAAACCTTCCAGTGAAAATATGCAAGCTTGCATACAAGCATAGACTATTCTTCTAATAGTCATTTTGTTTATTGGATATTGGTATTGAGGTTTGGTTTGCCCAAATCAAGCACAAGAACAAGTTCCTTGTAGCAAATGCCAAGGAAGCAGTCTACTTATGTCCTTAGGAGTTCTTGATTAGTAGAATTTGGTAGCAAGTAGCTGATTTGTTCACATGTCAAAGTGTGTCTTTTTTAACGTAAGTACCTAAACCCTTGTTACCTGTAAACATGTCCCAGTCCCAGAGATTCTTATGGAGATGTCTCCAGACATTGGGAAACTTAAAGTTTATTTTTTGTCTCTACAAGCCCCTGAAAATTGGTGAACTTCTTACTGAGGTTTCTTAGATGTATAATATAAAGTACAAAAAACTTCACAAAAATACAAATAGGGTTTGTGATTTCTATTTTTTAGTTTAACATAAAATTTAAGTTTTTTTGGCAGTGGAAAACTTCCTTAGAAAATACAAAGATGTAAGAGTAAAAATAGAAACAATAAGGCTTAAGAAGCATACATGAATTGGAGTTTTATCAATTTGAATTAAATGAAAATATAGTCATCACCAAGCACCTCCCACACCATGTTTTATAAATAATAGCATTCCCTTTCTAGCCTGTCTGCTACTTCAAGGTGATTACGATTTATAAAATTTTAATTTAGTGATGAAGATTGACATCTATTTCAATACTTCAAAATATTAGGATTTTATTTTTAAGCATTTTTAGTATGTTACATTCTTTGAAGGTTGTATATCTGTGTATAATAAAACAATAAAATAAAAATTCTAAATTATATATAATTTCTGTCTTCTCCGAGTAGGTATCTCCAACTTTTTTCTGAGAAAAGTGTACCAGTCCCAGTCCCCATCTCTTGTACCAGTACCAGTACACATCTCTTGGTAACTATGCTTTATTTATGTTTGAATAGTTACAGTTCATAAAACTCATCAATTGTACTCTTGGGGACATGGATGTAGCACTGTACAGACCAAGCAAGTTTATTGCTCAGCAACTCTAAGATTATGTTGTATCATCTTGACACCATATTTTAACGCGTATGTCATGTATAATCTTTTCAAAATAAATCTAGCTCCTTGATTTTCAAAACTAGGAAACATATAAATCAGAGCAGACTGGGTAAGCATTAATGAGAAAAAGTCGCATCACTTAATCCGGTATTGTTTCATATTCAACGATTTTAATACAAAACATGTAAGAACTGTGCTTGACAATTGTTTAGCAGCACAAGAATTTCAGTAGCAATTGACCTTCGAAGTTACTGAAATCAAAATTCCCTACGTGCCAGTGATATATTTTCTCAATCTATCTCAAATGGTTAGACATCTCTTTTGTATATAATATTTATGCTCCCTTATTGCATATCAGGACCTTCATAATGTTGATATCAAATTGAGAAATGTCAGCAAACTACACCAAAAAGCCTACAAAATTGTTGAAATATCATCTTGCTTAGAAAAATCAGAACCTGATTTACAAATGCTCTCTTCTAAGATCTTCATATTATCTTCATCAAAATCTCAGGTTTTTCAGCAGTAGAACATTAGTTTCTTCACATTTTCATTGAGTTTTGGAAGAGGTGGAGGTTCTATTGGAGGGCAAGGTCTTGAATGCACACTTCTATTAGATGAATCAGAAGAACAAGTGAATCTACTGCAAGAGGTTTCAGATATACCCGGGGACTTATCCAAATATAGACGAGCTCGATAAGCAGCAAGATGAGCATAGTATGCAGGAGGCACCAAAGAGACTGGTTTTGTGCACCTGACAAATGTATAGCACAGATTATTAATAAGTTTCTGCAGCTCATCAGACAGAAAATTATTTTCATCCCATAAAACATGATAATGAGTTGGCCTGCTTGTGCCCTTAATGCCAGAATGGCTGCATAAGTAAAAGTCAAATTCTCTGGGATGCGTGATAAGAGTATCTACTACAGTGCCTGGAGGAATATTTTCAAAGGCATCAGAAGATGAAGAAAACTGCTTTGCTCCATGTGGAGTATTTCGATTGACCGGACGATGGACACGTACACCAGAAAAAGAATTGCCTGGTGCAGTGACTTGCCCATCACTAGGGAACAACCTTGTATGATGCCGCTTCTGTACCACAGCAAATGTAATAGTGGGATTGTAATTTTCAAATCTTTGACAAGCAGCCTTCAATGCTCTTAACTCATCATCCAATACTTTATAGAACTGTCCTTCACTCACCCCATCTCGGAAGAACACAATCCTTGCTGGAAGTTGCTTCACTTCTTCTTTGTAATCTTCCAATAACTCTCCCACCATTTCTTTTAATCCCTCAATAATTTCTTTCCTGTGTCCTTGTGATCTCATCCGAGCCACATATTTATTTGCAGCTGGCCAATTCATGCTAGCTACAACAGCTGCAATGGAAGGGCTCTTATCATCTAGAGGGTGTGGATGGGTAACATCTGCACCTAAAAACATGGCAGGCTTGCTGAACAATCGAGGCAGCTGCTTTGGCAGTGGATTGTAGAGAGCCACAGTGCTACCACCAACCTTTGCATTTATCTTCAAGGCCAGATTTGCAAGGTATTGTGAAGAGAGTTTGTTTAAGTGTATATAGAGACAACATTGAGTTACAACACCTATACTAGTCTCACAGATCCGCTTTAAATCTGCATATCCTCTATGTTTTCTTTCCATGACACACACTAATAGATCCAGCTTGCTTGATGCATTCTCATAGATTTTTTTCAGTTTTGTTTCAAGAAGCTTTACATTGTCTAGTGTCTGCATAAGTTCAAAGTGAGGACTCACAACAGTAGATCTACTTAGGGATATTCCTAGTTGATTACACCTTTGAGCCAATTCTGAGATGAACTTACCCACATTTCTCCGCTGTTCAGCATTCCCTCCAAAGCTTATTAGTCCCCATCTTTTTATATCTCTGCCTTCAACAACATGGCTTTCAAGCAAATTCCACTGTCTATCCTGCCGAACTGGAGTAAGATCTCTAATGTGGCCCCCATCCCCAAGTCTAAGCTTTGGCGGGTAAAGAATTCTCCCATTTAATTGGGTCATTTCCTGAGATATAAAAATCTTGAATTCTTTGGCATAGTTCCCACTGCAAAATGTAACAAAACCACACTCAGATACAACTGAAATACAAGTGGAAAGCAATGACTACTAGGATTTCTTAATGCAAGGAATTACCTTCTAGGTCCAACTGCCCCTCCAAGGACTCCCCTGATAATGGCTTTTCTTTCACGGGGCTTTTGGCAACCCATTCTCAGAATTTTGGCTGTTTGATCATCTGAGAGCTTTCCAAGAAACTTTTGACCTTCACAAATTATACAGAGCTCCATTGGGAGGTAACAAGGTTTGCTTCTGCTTATTTGCAAGCAGGGCAAGTTTTTGTATTCAATCTCATGATTATAATGCTCCTTGAAATAGTCCACAACTCGGATAACCTTTCCATCACGTTCTTTGAATGTGAGAACATCTGTGACTCCATCAGTCAAACTATGGACTTTGTACCTCTGATCAGTGGCCCTGTGGCAAACAAAGATCCTCATATTCTTCAAAGCTTTTTCTACTTCAGTTTTTTCTTCTGGGGACAACATTCTTGACTTCCTCAGTGGAAGATCATGCAGAAATTCACATCTCTTCTGCAGGTATGGAATTATACCAATGCTTTCATGAAATGCAGTCACAGAGAAGTCTACGTTCAAGGCCAACCCTTGCTGGGTAGCTCTAAGACTTTGGAAAAAACCTCGCAATCCAACTGCTCCTCCACCTATGACCTCACTTCCCATGGAGCTAGAATACAGGGATCTGCTTACAGGAAAGCATTTCTCTGTTGGGTTCTCCCTAAGAACAACATCCAATGCTTGTATAAAGTCCTGAGGAAGTGCCGCATGATCCTCTTTGTTCTTCAAAAACTCGTTCAATTCCTTCCCATTGAGCTTTGATGCAATCTTGATGGACACCTTAAACAATTTCTCACGATAGCTGCTGCCTCCATCTGCACAACCCGAACCTAATGATTGATGGATGTTGGACTCGCAAGTTGAAATGCCTCTGGCAGTTCTCATAGGCAAAGAAACAAAGAACTCCATCTTCTCCCTCTGAAATTCAACAGCACTATACAAGTTCTTTCGACCATCAAAAGCAGGGAGAGCATTTGAGAGAAGAGTGGCATTTTCTGCAACTAATTTACGTTTCAGATGCCTGGCTACCTCTTTGGATGGTGGAGGGGATATCTCCATATCATAGTGGAAGATCTGCTGTGAAGGCTCAAACTCGACAAGGAAATGATTGGCAAGAAGACAAATTGGGGACCCTTCTTTACCTCCATGATCAGGTCTTCTTATTGCCACAAGAGGCAAAGGAATCCCGGGCAAATTCTTGTCTACCTCAATTGGTAGACGTTTGGTGAAGGTAGGAAGATCTATTGGAGAGTTATTCATCGAAGAACTACTGGGCTCCAGGGTTACCTCAACCTTCTCCATTAGGGAAACCAGAGATTCTGAAACTGCAAATACAAAGCAAGAAAATTTCAATAGATTATCACAGCCACATCAGGCCCAGGAATGAAATGCAGAAAAGATTGACAAATGAAATGGATGGGAATTGTACAACTAGAGAAATATACAATGGAAAGTTTATTCCATTCAATGGAAATATACATATTTATCAATATGAAAATGACTATTCAGCTTCAACTGCATGCCCAAAAAAAAGTGCAGTAAAATGCATCCCAACCAAATGGGCAAACCACTAACTATGCCTAAAGCCTAAAGCCTAAAGCAGTATAACGGCCAATAAACCTACCAAGTAAGGAAATATGCACTGTATTTTCTTCTTATGCGTGAATGAACAAACGCCCCTAAAGCAAAGCAACAGAAAACCCAACAAAATGGCCATGCCATTAAACAAGCAAATGCGGAAGAAAAATGACAAACCACTAACATGAAAATAAATGGTCATTACACTGTAATTGAGTAAACGGGTGAACAGAAGTGCCCAAACGAGTGAACAGAAGTGCCCAAACGGGCGAACATCAAAACAAATAATTCAGTTAAAAAATAGACACTGGACTACAGTCTTGCAAAGCAGAAGAAGATATTAAATAGCAACAAGTACAAGAAGCGAAGGTCGTACCTTCTGCAGCTGCTCTTGCGTTCTGACCTTCAGAGTTGAACACTTTACCAAGACTCTTTCTGCCTTGAATCGTAGTGTTTTGAGGCTGACTGGAGGGTGGTCTATGAAGCGACGGTACAGGAGCTGCTGTGTGCACAGTGCTGTTGCTGTTGTAGAAGTGGGTTGCTGCAACGGGGTGTGGAAGAACTTGAAGTGGGGCATAGGATGGATAGTAGTAAAAATCCTGGGGGTGAGCATAATGCAACAGTTGCTGCTGGTTGTACTGGTGTTGGTATGAGTAATACCCTGTTGCGGTATTTGAGAGAATATATCCTCTGGTGTTGGAGTTAATGTTGTTAGAATGAGTTCTACCGTCTTCATAACTATTTGTATTATTCCTTTCTCCCCAGTTTGGTTGCTGGTTCTGAGGATGAAAAGATTGCCTAGAATTCGAATTGGAACTGTGCCTTCCTCCTCCTCCTCTTCTATTGGGTTTTGAGCTCCTGGATGCCATAAGGAATTGTGGGAGTTGGAGAATGCGGATTCCGCAATATCAACAAAAAATGTAAGATACGAACACAAAGCTGTAATGGGGTCTCTACCGGCCAATACTGAGGTTTACACAAGATTTATTAATGCTACTTGACCAGCAAGAACGGTAGCTACTGCTGCTGTGAGTATATGTGGTGGACTAGAGGACACAAGAAGCCAGATGACAAGTGATCGTATGTAAAAGGACTCGTGCCAAGGTGTGACAGTACCGACAATGTCTGTATGTCAGTACAACGCACAGTGTTCACCATAAGGGATTCAAAGGATTGCGCTAGAAGAAAGGACGCAACTCAGCAAAGATGAAAACCACAAATACCCACTACGAACCACAAGCCCACCTGATGCACCTGCATTCAGTTCTTAAAGCTGAACCAGGATGAATAGGATGTTTTCCATAGCCTGTCAGAAAAATTAAATATGCCGAGTAAGGACTTATGGGTATCAGTTAAAAAGGTAAAACGCGAACACCCACAACAGAAAATATGATCGTCTCATGATTTTACACTTACTCCTTACAGCTGAACTAGCATGGGCGAAATGCTCTTTACCGTCCAGTCTCCTTTTATTAATCAAAAAGTGCAAAATAAGTATTGGCGTTTATCAGAAGAAATGCACAACACAGACACCCACCAATGAAAATGAATTTCTATGTCCTTCCTCAAACCAGCCTGGAATCGATGTTCTTCGGCGCCAATTTTGAAAACAAAGTACTGCAATTACAACAACCAAATGAATCAATGTAAACAACTCAACAGAGTACTTCGCAGACCAACGTATACAAAAACCTAAAGTTCAACTGAATTCGAGCATTAAGGAAACCTAACCCACATCACAGAAGCATTCAATTCTATGAACTTTGGTCAGTCGACAGCTGCTATGTATAGACACATATTTATCCTACATTGCCAACCTGGACTTACCATTAGCTTGTATTTCAGGTGAAAAAATATCGAAATCAGATTCGAATGGCAATGTCCACTTCTTTCTATCCTGTCGCCATGTTGTTTTACACTACTGGATAATACTCCCACCAATCTCTGAAGTTCTGCGCACAAAAATTGCATGATCAGAGTCAGGAAAATTAATTGGAGGCACCCCATTTATAGGGGCTAGAATTCAAATAGGTCAATTATTCTAAAAATTGGGCCTTGATTTGTCAAGTGAATGAACCTGAATTCCTGTCATTGCTGAGAGAGACATTTTCGTTATAATAACTAGCAAATATGGTAAAAGTGATCACAATCCCAAGTTATATACTTCCTGAAAGGATTCAATCCACCAATATGTTTCCAAGCCAACTTACCTTCCACGGTCCTCACTAATGCTCTTCAATAGAAGCATGAGATTGTACCCCACATCATACTCTTTGTACCTTAAAAGCTGGCCCCATCATAAGCGGTATCACCTTCACAATTCATGGGAAGTAAATAAAATACTAAAAACGAAAGCTTGCATGGAAACTTTCTCAAAAGAAAAGTAACATACAAATAAAAAAGCATAATCTTCTGTTCCATAACAATCCTACTTTTGATCCACAGACATTGGAGACTTCTTTGGTAATTATTAATTTATCTCATGCCTTAAACTAACCACCTACCAAGGCTGACCCCCTCAAAGCACGGATAGGCTGTGACAAGACATTGGATGACCTTCACCAATGCACTATTATATTTTTATGGTACCTTCATTCATATCTTCTAGTTCCAAATAACATTTAAATAGGAATTAGACTCTAAACTAAACTATTGCTAATCACCCAAAACTAAACTGTTGCTAATCACTCATAATATATTACAAATAACATTTAATTAGGAATTACACCCAAAACTAAACTATGACTAATCACTCAAAACTAAATTATGGCTAATCACCCATATACTCACAGGCCATCATAACAGAAGGCAATGTTTTATAGGCTTTTATATAAGATTCATCAAAAAAGAATCAATATATAAAAAAATTGAAAATAAGATAATTTGATGTCTATTGATCTTTATCGTTTAGGAGATCTCATAAACATTATTAAAATTCAAAGTGAGTAGATTTCCACAATCCATAAATTATCTGGAGGTTGCTTCTTCATTTGATTGTGTAAGTGTTTTTAGCATCAACGTTTAGGATTACAGAATCCGAAATATTGATGCTAAAACGCTTACACAAACAAAATGTGATCCGAAATGTTGATGCTAAAAACGCTTGCACAATCAAATCCAAAAACAACATCCAATTATTAAAATTCCCCATTCATTCATTAGATTAGAGTTGAAGCTAAGCTGTTGCTAATCACTCACATACTGCCATGGGTATCAAAACAGAAGGCTATCTACTACAGTATTAACCTGCAAGATAAGCTGGGTGATGCAGTCCTGTCATCACACAAAGGAACAAAAACATATTCCATGGCGATTAGAGTGATCCTTGACTCAAAAGTATGATTCGACATAACTACTGTGATATCACAAGACATATGGTATCTCTTTCATTCTACATAAGAAAATGGGGCCAGTTTCCCCCATTACATCAAGAGTAGTTCATTTTGTTTGTCCTTAGGCATCCATACGCTTTTGGACGGTCACCCTAAAGTTGATAAGATGATATCATTCAATCAATTTCAGATTTGAAGAATACGAGCACTGAACAAACTTCCATCCATGACATTAAAATCCTGTACGCAGGCTAACATAAGGTCATTGGTCGCTTTCCCTATTGGGAAAAAATGGGGTAAAAGTATGGTGTTATTCTCAAAGGAATGTGAAAGTGCCATTGTAGCTAAGAGGGATCTAAGGCAGTTACTGGGCTCTACCAAATGAAAGGAAGGCATTGAAGCATAATTAGGTGAATCATGCATTTCCTCTTTTAATTGCTAGCCAGGCACCTGTCACTATCCAATTGCACATCATTTCACTTAGGAGAAGGATTCGAGTAGCTGTACTAGGTAACAAGCAGCAATTTAGCAGTATACTTTCTTTTACACTGGTTTTGATTAGTAATGAGGTGGACAGTGGGCCAAGATGAGCTTGGATGTACGTATGTTTATTTTAGGGGTTGTAAGATCTACCATCTCACATCATTGGACTTGGACTCAGCAAATTGTTAGATGGCTTTTCTTGCTTTTGTTTTTTGTTTTTTTTCTGTTTAATATAAGTGGGCGGCTGTACGCTTGTATCTGAGGGACTGAGACTACATAATGTTCATTTAGGTGAACAGTTTTTTTAATTGGAGGATTCTAACAATTATTAAATAGTTTTTTAAATATAAAATAGTAAAATTTTCAATGAATTTTTTAGGTTTATTTATTTGGACTTTTAAGAATTTGGAAATTGGTTGAATAGATTGATGGGCATCTTATATAAGGATAGAACTCATACATTAAGAGGAAGGAATGTCTTTAATTTAATTTAATCTATAATTGAGCTAATCTTACTATTGAATACAATTTTCACATGGCATGCATCTAGGTATATCTTATAGTATGTTTCTTTATAGATGTATGGGGTGTGTTTTATATGGTTGTATACCCGCTTCTCCTTCCACTCCATAATGAAAGTGAGAGTATAAGGCGTGAAGATAATTGTGTTTGTTGTGAGGATGAAGATATTAAGTATTTAGTTGAAGTTCCTCCTCCTACTAAGTTTGAAAAGTGCAGAGGAGGCCATAAGACTCAATAAACCATGCGTTACCTTAGTAGGTTTACACTATCATGGGAAGACCTAGAGTACATTGCCACCCTTAGTGTGATGTTAACTTGGATTTATGACAAATACATATATATTTTATATAATTTACTCTAATTTTTACTTTAAAAGATATTTTATTTTTCTTTACAATTATTATAAATATTTAAGATACTAGATATGTACATGAACACATAAGCAAAAAGATATTGAAGAATTGTTTTATTTACTACAGGTATAGGGACACATCAATTTTAACTTTTTTTTTTACTTTAAAAATTATTTAATATTATTTATTGGAAAGTTATTTTAGTACATGCTTATTTTATCAAGTAAATATAACTTTACCATTAAAATTATTGAAGATTGTACCATTTACTCAAGAGTTATTTTATGTTATTTATTTAAAAGCTATTTTATTTCAACGCATGTCTTTTTTATCATGTGTGTACAACTTTACAAATTTCATATAAATCATAATTTTCCAAGCCAATTTTTTATAGTGTTCTATTTTATTAATTATATTAAATATTTTCATTTCCATATAAATAATTTTATAACACTAAACAAGGAAAAGGCTTGTTTTGACACAAAAGTAAGGTCCCTATTATAACATAAAGAATTAAATACTTTATGGATTTTTAACCCATCATTTTCCCTAGTTGAAGATATCACATTTCCTCATGCATTCTAGTTTACCACTTATAAAAGGATAAATGAGAAGGTCAAGTAAGAATAATATAAAGTGTTTTCCCATTAAGTCCTCATATCCCTCGTTTATTACTCGTGCTCTATTGATTATATAAGGGCCCTTTACCTTAGATTGTCATTTTTGCTCAATTAATGTGTTACTCGATTCTTAAGTTCTCATTATTCCTCATTTTCTTTACTATTTGGAGATATTCCTAGTAATTATTCTATGATTAATTGCATTTCGTATTCCGGCAAGCTTATTTATTTCTTAGAACCCAATGATGAAGATAATAGGTATATGTTGAGAATGATGTAGAATAGTAAAAATTAATAAGCCACTTCAAGGGGCAAATTGCCAAACATCTTTAATCAAAACACACTTCACAATATGATAATAGAATAAGACTCACTACCTCCTATATATATGCATATATGTACATATGTATATGTGTATATATGTAAAAACAAGTATCAAATTTTAAAGCCAAATTTATATAATTATTCAAATCAGACAAGTGAAACAATGAGATAGAGACTGGACATGCACATAAAAGTATAACACAAGATATCTCCTGAGTGGAAACCCTCTGGGGAATAAAACCACTCAAAATGCTTCACTGTCTTAATCTGAAAATATTTTATACTACCTCACTGGCTACAAAATTGTCTCGTTGACAAATGTTATCTCACTGATAGTCTTATATGCCTCACTGGTTATACAACTCTTTTCAACTTTCTTACATACAAAGATCATAAAATCTAATTTTCATGTAGACCCTATAACTCTATCATATTCATTAAATACAATACATGTCTGTGTATCTAACAATGCATAACATAAAATCATATACCCTAATACCAATCAGAGATTTATGTCAAACTGATTGTGCACAAATACTACAAAATATGATCAATCAAAACCCAATATCTCATATGTTTGCATGTCTAGAAAAATAATCTACCTCTATTCAATATATAAGCATCATTGATAAATTGATTTCGTAAAACTAATATCAAACGGAAATCAAATTGTCTTCCTTATCTGTCTTTCATACATCTCATCTCATGTCTTTGAATTGATATCATAAACAAATTGCAGATATTTTATTTAAATCAAACAATAATATCTTTATCGTCAATATTAATCTCTTTTAAAAATAAAAACTTAATTTATATATTCTGATCAAAATAATTTTATGTATTCCCTTTCATAATCTTTGTTTGTATAAATGGAATGCATTCAAATCAATGTTCTCTTTCATATAATGTGCATCGAAAGTAACTGCCAAACTAATCCTTAAACACTGAAGATGTAATTTATTTTCCATACTCTATTTTGTGAATGTATCATGCTCAGGGCTATACCATAGACACAATCAAGCAAGATAATGCAAGGTGCATAATAAAAATAGTAAACACGTGAGGGAACAACACATAAACTTGACACGTCAATCCCTTGACTAGGGTTTTATGACCAATCATTGAATGCACTTAATGTGCTTCAAAAAAATATATACTTCAAATACAGAGTCTTGAATGAAACATGTTATCAATAATGAACGCATGAATGTAATGCACTTTGAATGTGAAGCTTTTTGGAAAGTGGTTGATTTAGGAGTGTTATGGAACACTTGAGGGTTGTCATTTATGGCAACACATCTGGTATGGATGGTCGCTTAAAGTGAAACACAGTTTTGGAGTTAAGGATTGCAAAATGACTAAGTATAGAAAGTAGAATTACAGAGTATAGCTGTACAGTTTTGGTCAACAAAGACAGTATATGACGAATGGAGACATGTGAGATTAGGAGAAGCTATTTTTAGATATGTATGACCTTCTATTAAGGTCACTTGAGTTTTGGTGTTGATCGCAGTAACATACAAATAGTTGAAGACATGCGAAGACAGAGTAACAGTTATACAGGGCAGATGAACATTCCTAATGATTGAGGGAGTATAACGTGAAGTCCAAACGTGCTATGTTGGATTTGGATTGCGGATTACCTATGTTTTGATAGTGTATGATAACTGACTTGGTATTTACTTTTTGTATTTAAGTATTAATTCTATTTTGTGATGTAATTGGAAGTCAACTGGGTAATGTAATAAGATATATATATA
>MU226025.1:2289245-2313314 GCA_018584345.1 Thuja plicata
CAACTTACTAAAAATAGAAAGTTTCCATAAATAGCAGCTCTGCACAAGATAGCCCTTATTGAAAAGCAAACAGAAATATTTTTGGGTGATGCAAGATTGCCCTTACACCCAGGATGCTCCTGCATCAATGTTCCCCTGCACCAACAACATTACAGAATACGAAGCCTTGGCCAATGGTCTGAGGATGGCTATTGAATGGAAAATTACCGAACTACATATTTACGATGACTCACAGCTGGTAATCAATCAGGTCAATGATCAATAAGAGACAAAGGATGATAAATTGCTTCCATATTAACAGATGATCGACTCTCTCAAGAAATACTTCATATTTATTACTTTCCAACAGATACCAAGAGAAGCAAACAAAGCAGCCGATGTTATGGCTACCTTGGCCTCCATGCTACAACTTGACTTCCTAGTGGAATAACTCCTCTTTCCCACCTATGATTCCCCTAAATCTTGAGTCGTGTCCTTCCTCACAGGTCCTGACTCTTCCCAATACACACATATCTACTCTTACCTCCAAAACCAAACCTTGCCAAACAACCTATCAAGAAATGAAAAGAGAAGCCTTATAAGGAATGCATCTCGTTACCTAATCATGGCTAATGACCTATACAAAAGAGGTCTTGACGGTACTCTCCTTAGGTGTCTAGAACACAATGAGTCTAAGTGCGTGCTAGAGGAAGTCCACAAAGGTGTTTGTGGATCTCATTCGAATGGTCTTTCATTAGCTAAAAAACTCCTTCGAGCAAGGTATTACTAGCCCTCCATGGAAAAAGATGCTATACAGTTTGCGAAAACATGCAAGAAGTGCCAAACTCATGGCCACCTAATTCACGCTCCCACACATGATTTATTACCTTTTATTACTCATTGGCCATTTCAATAATGGGCCTTCAAACTGATTGGGAAAATCTACCCATCATCTTTAGGTGGACACAAATTCATCATAATAGCCACATAATACTTCACCAAGTGGGTTGAAGTTGTACCCTTGATCAAAGCCATGGGTAAACAAGTATCCATGTTTATTCTCAAATATATCATCTACAGATACAGTATCCCCTCATCCATTGTGACAGACAACGGGGGACAATTTAAGAACAAAGACATGGATAAACTTTCTGACAAGTTCAAGATTACCCAACACTGTTATTTTACTTACTATCCTCAAGGGAATGGACATGCAGAAGCCTCCAACAAGAACATATTGAAGATCTTACACTGAACAGTGAGCAAGAGTGGAAAGGATTGGCATCTTCAACTCAATCTAGCCTTATGGGCTTATAGAACAAGTATCAAAACACCTACAGGGGCAATGCCATTCTCTTTGGTATATGGCGTGGAAGCTATACTGCCCATTTAGGTTGAAATACCTTCACTTCAAGTGAACCTGCATGGACTCATCATAGATGAAGAATATCAGATCTCTAGAATCCAAGAACTAGAATTACTCGATGAGCGTAGAAAAGCAACATTTGACCATCTAAGGGTCTATCAGAAGAGAATGTCTTGAGGCTATAATAAAAGGGTGAGACCTAGAGAATTTTAGGTCAGAGACCTCGTGCTCAAAGAGAATCCCAAAAATCAACAACATCGTGAACAAAAAGGGAAATTTGAACCCAACTGGCTGGGTCCCTTTATGATCACCACAACATTTGGCTCTGGGGCCTATCAGCTATCAACTCTAGAAGGGGATATCTTTACCGATCCCATCAATACGCTCCACCTAAAGAAATTCTACGCTTGAGCATTCTCGCTGGTCAGCAGCATGTACATACATATGATCCTAAAAAAATATCAAAAATAGTGAAAAGCAGTGAAAAGATCAAAAACATTTGGAAAATGTCCTGAAAAAATGACTGTCTTGGTGAAAACCTGGCAAACAGGTGCCTCAATGAGTCAAATCAAAAAATATATGTAAAAGAGAAAAAATAAATAAAAAATAAAAAAATGAAAAATACAAAAAAAATTGAAAATCAAGAAAAAGTGCCTTGGTGAAAACCTGGAAACAGGCACCCTGGTAGCAAAAATAGAATCTCTACCAAGTGGTGAAAACCTGGCAACAAGCGCCACTTGTAAACTCAGCACTCCATCTATCAACGCATGTCTTGGCTCATCTCATATGTGGGATGATCTATGTACTTCTCTGAGCTATCATATCAAGTTAGTCCGTGCTTCACTGATTGAAGCTCTCTTTAGGTCTTGTGTAGGCCTCCAGCTATCCCAATATCCTGTCAGTCAACCTGTTAAAGTCCCCACACTTGGTCTTTCCTATGGACAATTTGCTACTAACACGCTAGTGTTTTTCAACACTTTAATCAACAATGTTTCTCAACACTTCCCTTTGGACAAAACCTGTGTTCCTAAACACAACATCAGACAACACATACAATAACACACATGACAATGTTCCTCAACACTCACCTCATCAAAAAGTTAAATATACTGAATGATTGCTGATAATTTTCTTGTATAACTATCTTTTATCAATGATTTCCTATGTTTTATTTGATTGCTACTTGTTGGTGTAGTTCCAATGATCCTTATGTCAAGATAGTAGGGTGTATGTGGTAAGATTTTCCGCATTCAGGTGGATAAGCCACACATCCCTCAATCCTACTCTCTTGCACCATAATGTGAGGTTGGTACTATCTCCTTGTCTGTTATTCTTCTTGTTTTAACAACAACGCACTCACTGTTATCTTGGCTCTAAATGCCTCGATGCTGGTATATTTTTGTTATATCAAAACTAGAAACAATGTTCAGGTCATCTCGACACTTATGCCTAGATGCTTACATTATTTTCTCACACCTATCCGATGAAGGGTTGTATTCATATCTTTATAGCTCCTAAGGAGTTAGTAAGGGTTGTACTGACTCAGGTGTCCCAAATGTCCAAATGATGAAAATATTATGACTACATAAATTGGTGACTTGACTCGCATCATAGGTTGTATCTCTTTTAGGCTTGCATAAATAGTATCATAATCTATTCCATCCAATCATCTAAAACATGGAGCTATCCCTATAAACCAATTAAATCTTCTAATCCTCCACTAACACAAACAACTGCATTTTATCTTCTCAAAGGTTAATGACAAAGAATAAGAGTGTACCGTGCGGTCAACATAGATGAAGCATGCATGAGTTATGATCTAAGCTACATAAAGCATATAACATCAACAGATCATACAACAACAACAAAAGATGTGAACAGAGATAAAGACAAGATAACATGTCAAGCACCAAAAGGATCATCATATATATATATATATCTCAAAATGTATCAGTGTATACAAAAGGATGTGCTCCCATAAATATCGAGCAAAAATGTGCACCTTCGGTGCAAATGAATCATTTACAATCTAATGGATCTCAAAAATGAGAATGGGATAAGACGAAAGAAGGGTAATCAAGTCTCACTTCCTCCCTCGCCACCATTAGGTGGTGGACGCGGAGGAACATCTGTCCTAGGTGGAGGGACTGCTCCCTCAGATTGTGCTAAATACTCTAAGTATGAAGACACCCGCTATACCCTCATAACCATTGCTGTATATGCCACAACATAATATGCCGCCTTGCTAGTCTGAAAGGTCACCTAGCTCTGCAGCACCTAAATCCTCTCCTTGTAACCCACAATCACTCGCTTGTGCCCTGCAATCACGCGGTCTCTCTCTGCAATCTAAGATTGAGCCACCGCTAGCTGTTTCTTAGAGGCCCACAGTCATGTCCTTAATGACCTAATCACATCCTGAGGTGTCAGTGACTCCCTTTGAGCCTCCTCTCCCTGGGGACCCTCCTCTGTAGCCTCCCATACCTCTCAGCGCTATCAAACTATCCTCACTACATCATCTAGCCCTAGATTGGGCTGCACATCGAGCATCTCCTCCTTCGCCACCTGTGTGGAGGACACTTGTCCTCAAACAGATCCTAGGGTACCCCCTCCCTATGATCTCTCTGTCATCCTAAAACCCTGCTCGTACTAGGACCAGTACCCACTCCTACTCTCGGCTACATAGGAGTCCTTGGCAGTGCTCGCTGAGGTACTCTCTGTGGAACAATCGGTGGATCTATCACTGGTGCTTGCCCTGGACCATCATCATCAATCCTCGGCACCCTCTCAGTTGGATCTATAAACCTAGGGAAAGGATACCTTGACATATGGTCTTGGTACTCCGGAGTGACTCCTGCATCTGCTACCCCTGTCTGATAATCCCATTCTGGTCGGGTAAGCCCAATGAGCTCCTGGGTACACAATGCCAGAGATAACCTGCATAACAAAAATCTCAAAATGCTCAGTTTACAATAATTTGTAGTACCTATGTAGAAATAAGCACAAAGAGTAAAGAAATACACAAGATGAACTCTTACTTGCTAGACCAGCCTCTGCGCTCCTCGTCCAAAAATTGAGCATAGGTAATGTACTCTATATATATAATCTGAGTACGACCATACTGTCGCAATACCCGAGACAGTACAAACCTCTCTATCACTAGTGATGTCTTTCCCAGCAAGGGGCGAGAAACAAAGAACTCTCTGCGAACAACTCTCCACTCAGCCCAGGCCTCTACCTGCAAGTAAGGTCTCCATACAACAAGACTCAAGTCATCCAACTGACACCTCCAATACTCTATCTGGCCTAGGAAGGGCTGCGTGATGAAACCTAAATATCTGTACACATAAGGTTGTCCACCCTGCCAGGTATCTACCGTAACTGGTCTACAAATGGGAAGATGTTCCCAAGCCCATATCTGCAAAACCATGACTCTTGCAGCCATCCCTCGCATACCCCTATATGTAATCTCATGCATCTCATGGTACATCTATGCTAGAAGGCACTGACCCCAACCAAGCTGCGCAAGTTGTGTGATCAAGCTCTCTAGTGTCCGAGCCCAACCACATAAGAACCCCTGATGTGATCGATCAACCATGAGGAAACTACCAATGAATCTGGCAAGTACACACTCTAGAGGCCACTACTCTCCATAACTCTCTACCAAAGTATCCTAGGAGATAGATTGATCTATAATCAAAGGATCATGAAAGACACAAGCTAACGCATGCACTCCAACTAAAGGTGTGGAATCATACTCCACCTGTGCACCAACAAAAGGAATCCCTAGAATCCTATATATGTCCTCGGGAGTGATGGTTATCTCTCCCATTGGCAAGTGAAAAGTATGGTCTTCACTATGGAATCTATCCACTAACACGTTCAACATCCCATGGTTCACATGAATATCAGGAATCTGTAACAACCATGAAAGACCACAAGCTCAGACATGCGCTCTCTGCTCATCACAAAAGCCACCAACTAACTGCATAGTCGATGGATACATAGATCTGAACTGAATATCAGGCAACTACACCTACATATAGATAAGTGACAGAAATTATGTTAGTATCAAACTCAAATCAAAGTGCAAACACTACAACATGATCATCAGAAAAGCTCACAATTAGAGTACTAAGCAAGACGAATATGAAACTGGATCAGGAAATCAGGAGAAAAATATCTCTATTCCCATATGACAAAATATGGCAAGATCAAAACTGGCCCCAAGGTTCATATGACATAAGAATAAATATCAGACTACGAAATAGTTTCATATGACAAACATTGTGTTAGCAGATGACAAATGGGGCAAGTTTGAATATCATCGTGTGACAGGAGGGTAAGTCCCGTGCAACAACTCTAAAGGCCCCAAATGACAATGGATAACTTTGGCCATTTTTTGTATGAGCTCCTTCGCAAGGCCGTACGACAAACCGCAGACATATGGTTAAAAATGCACAAAAACCATAAAAATTTGACAAAACAAGCAAAATTCACATGCAAAGATGAAGTTTATTGCCTACTTACAAGTGTTGGATAATCTCTGGACCGCCCACGCCTTTGCATACGCTCGAAATGATGAGTAGAGGTCAAAACCACCATTTTCTCTCAGAGAAGCTTCTCAAAAACTACAAAGACGAATAATGAAAATGATTTGAAATGACTACTCTTGGCCTTATATAGCAATTTTGACCTAATTTTCAAAATGCTCCTATGGACGTGAAAATTGCACCCTTGGCTAATTAGACTACTCTGAATCCATTTTTGGGACCAAAATTGAAATTCGATGATGTTTTGATTCTCAAAAACACAAAATAACCTATTTTTCACAAATGCAGTTGATTGTTAACGCTTTCCTCACAAGATTTCGATTCAAGATTCCTTTTGATCATATTTATTGTGCACTTCCCTCCTCAATCCTCTTTGGTCACACTTGGTCAACCAGGACCTAAAAATAGGCTCGCATCTCACATTTCTCAATGCTTTTTGATCTATCGGGCTCATATCTCCCCTCCTTTCGATTTCGTTCCCGAGGGGGCAGCACCACTACATCAACAATTTGATTCACATCAATAAGTTCAATCTCTAGGGGCATCAGTCTCTAACTTAAATCAGGATCTAATCAAGTGATTCTCATCAGTGCAGATCAAATCTCAAGCTCTAGGAGCATATCAGGTTCATCGCACCATATCAATCTGAGAACTCCCCTCAATCTGGTAATTGGCTTCATCAAGATCCATATCAAGTCAATTATCCTAATTAATCACTCAAATGACAACTAGTCTCATTGCACCACATCAGGTTGGTTCATCATTTCAAAACTCAATCTTAAATCAAGAAATCTGTTGAGGATGGACATTTAGTTTCATCGCTTCACATCAAACTGAATGCTCAGACTCTTCTATCAGTCTTCACTCAATCAAGCCCAGAGCTGATATATTCAGATATCTTCATCAGTCTTTGCCCAATCAAGTCCAGAGCTGATATCTTTGAATCTTCGATCGGTCTTTGTTCGATCAAGCTTGGAACCAATTTCTGATCAGTGGGATAGTTTCATCGCTTCATATCAATCTATTTCCAGATTCAAGCGATCTTCAAATGTTCTTTGACCCAATGTGTTCCCCGATCGATCACACATTAGTCAAAGAGGGGTAAATGTAATCACCCAAAAATGGTCCAACAAACCCATAGCCCCTTTTCTAAAATATTTTGGTCTTAATAAATCCTGAATCTAAGACATTATTGCTGGACTCTAAATTATTGAGCATTTAATCAAACTTGCTTACATAATTTTAATCTTAACTTGTTGAATCAAATCATCAATCATCAAAGCCTAAACCCAAAAAGCATAAACATTGGGATAAAATCAAAAAGTCCTAAGTCTCAAAAAGTGAACCCATTCACACATGGGTGTGCACTCAAAAATCAAATAAAACAAATAAAAGAGAGGAAAATACCAATTTTGTCTTATTCTCCTCAGAAGTTGGCCAATCAGAATCACTTCATCATCTCATATGGATTGAGAGGAATTGCATCACCACCATTGATCAAATTCTTTTGCCTCTTAATCTCAACCACTCATTCCTTGGAATCTCTTATAAAAGGGATAGCTCCCTTTGCTCATGGCTAGATTGGATAGACTTGATAGATTTTGGAGAGACATGCTAGTAGTAGATAACAAGAAGACTTGGTGTAGAATTATAATTCTATTTTCCTCTTAGATTTCATAGTGCATTCATAGTTTATTTACTCTCATGCTAGTTTCTTGCATTTCTTGCATTGTTTAGCTTCATTTCTTAGCTTAATGGCATGCTAGTTCTCATCTCATAGCTTAATCTAGATGCATTGCTCTTTCCATTTCTAGTTTAAATCTTGCATGCTAGTTTCATTTCTGATAAGTTGCTATGCATTTCATTTGATAGTCTATGCATTCTCATTTTCAAGCTTTCAAGATCAAAGTATGCAAGTGTATGCATCTTGTTCCATATTGCATTGAATCTTCCATTTTGGAGTAGTCAAGTCACTGATTTCTCTATGTCTAATCTGATGGACAAACATGAGAATCACACTTGCTTCAACTAGGAAGCAATAAGTCAATTTCTAAGGGTTTTGATCATGCTTTGAATCTCATGTTTTGCTAACCCCTTTTGATGCAATGGTTTATTGAAGTGTTTGGTTGCAGATTCTAGTTACACATTTTACCACACACATTAGCTAATTAAACCTAATTAGCTAATCCCCCCTCCACTCATTCTCTCTCCTCCCATATCTATCTCCTTAATCACATGCCTTAACCCTTAATCCTAATCCTAATCTACTCTTAAGCTTGTCACATTCCTAAATCTATGATTAGGAATTCAACCCTCCCCCTAAAGTCAAAGTTATCAAGCTTGACCTTAAACCCTCACCCATGCTTCTTAAACCCTCACCCATACCTCATTAATGCTTTCATAAATTAAGCATTAATGGCTCTTACACATTCTCTTCCACACTCCTCATTAATGAGTCTTACACCCTCATTAATGCAAGCCCTTCTAGAGTCTTCTCCCCTTCCTCCATTTCTTCTATAAATAGGATGAATTTTGAGCTCAAATGGCCCTTTCTCTTGGCCTTAACTTTGGAGTCTTTTATTGTTGATCAGTGTAATGCTCCTAATTTTGAAGATTTGAAAGCATTGTTATGCTACTCATTTTCATATAGATTTATATTGCATCATAGTTTTGATATCTTGTATTGTTAGAATCTTCATTTCCAGAGCTAGGATGCATGTCTCTTAAGCATATTTCTTATGATTTTGGTTATATTTAGGCTTTATAGTTTCATTTGAATCTTCCATTCTTAGGTTGTATTTGTCACTAGAATATGCATAATCTGAGGGCTATTATGTCATTTCTCATACTCCACCTATATAGGAAGCAATAGATCTATTTTGGTGATTGCTATGTTTGCTAACCCATTGTTTTCACTAATGCAATGATCTATTGAAGTGTTGTGTCTCTCTTAACATGTACAAAAATCACACACACAACAACACAAGCTTAAAATGATAGTATACTTATATACTTGAATGCAAACTCCTTTTATGCAAGATAAAGGCTAATTGATGAGGTATTTGATAACACTGGGGATACCTATTATCACCTCCTTTTTTGAGTTCCATAGACTCAGGCAGGTTTTACCTATAGTAGATTATTGATTCTCCAGTCAATGTATTTAGTGGACTAGTTCATTCACTGGTATGTTACTTTTGACCTCACTATAACAACTTATAAAATACCTTGGAGATTGCAATGATTATTTTAAAACAGAGTACTATAAGCTAGACTATGGTCTTGATAACATAAACCAATGAGATAAGGACTTTTATCCTTCTTCCTTTTGATTTTAGGAGGGGAAACCTAATGATCCTCTCTTCAAGGAATCAACAAACTGAAATGTATCCTAAGAATATAATCACTTGAATGGAATTATCTATTTTGCAGTGTGTATGATTAAGTAATTTGAAAATATTGGATTGTAAATCAATTACTTAACAAACATAAAACTAGTGCCTAATCCCTAGGCTATGAGTCAATATCTTGTATAAATCCACAGTAAGGTAATCAATGAAACACTTGCAACAAAGATAGAATACCTTATAAACTATCCTGTCCCTACAACTTTATCATCTAATCCTTAAACTAATGCTATGTTCCCTGGGTTACTTGAAACAATTTAATCCTTCCTTGAAGGAACTTACAAGTAACTGCACAATAACCTTATGATAAGTGTGCTTAAATGCCTTATAGATAAACACACAAGAATAATAATAGAAATGTAAAGAGACAATTCAGATGTAGAAAAAGAGATTGAAAAATATTTTATTGATGTCTCAAAGCTTCAAATACATTAGATTGACAAATATTACAAAGGCTCAGACATAATTTTAGTCTGCCCTGTAATTCTATTAAAGTTTTCAACTCTCTCCCCTCCTTACAAAAAGGTTCAATTACATATATATAGTCTCAAATCATTTTGGAATCTTAAAAACTTGCCAGTTGTATATATTCTCTAGAACAACTGGTCTTGTCTTAACTTCAAGTATTGATACCCCGTGTAAAGTTTGATCATCAATTTTCAAAGCAACATTTGCTAAGAAATCTGCCATTATATTTTTAGACCTTTCTATCCAACTTATATCAAAGGCATCAAAAATTTCAATCTGATCCCAAATAGCATATTTATACATCTTTAATTTATCATTTTTCCCTGCATATTTGGATCTTATTTGGGCTACCACTAATTCAGAATCACCATAAACTTTACATTTTATTCCATGTTTATTGACAATTTCTAGCCCTAAAGATAAAGCCTCATACTCTGCTGTATTATGTGTACATTGAAAGGCTAGAAAAAAAGAATATTTGAAAGTTGTACCTAATGGAGATACAAGTAATACACCAGCTCCTAACCTTTCTTTTGAGCAAGCTCCATCAAAATACATTTTCCATAAACCATCATTCTATACAGTCAATTCTTTAACCAACGGATCTATGTTTTCACTTTGATGATGATGATCACTCCTCTGTACTCTAAAGTTCTCCATATCCACATCAACACAATAATTAATGTTAGTGTCTTCATACCACTCAATCATGTGAGGAGTCCTACCTTCTCTTGACACTCTAACATTATTTTCATTAATGTTGAAAGTAGCATATGATAAATCACTTTGTATGCTACCTCCCATTGAAGCACTCCACTTTCTAGCTAGTAACATCCCATAATGTGGTGGTATGTCAACAAAAAGAACATTCATAGTTAAAATCAAATCAGGACACACTACTAATTTTTAAGGCATGGCTTCAATAGTACCAATAACAGGGACTTCCCTAGAATCCATTGCTTGACATCTCCCATGAGGAGTGTCCACTTGTAATCCCATAGACTTCATAATTTCTACTTGCATGAGAGTGTTTGATGCTCCTGAATCAATCATACAATTTTTTAGCACCCTTCCGTTAATTACTAGTGTTAGAAAAAATGGGTCTACAACCTTAGGAGAAGTAGTTGTGTTTAAGAAAATCCAAGGAATCTCAAAAATCATTACTTCGGCTTCCTTCCCTTTGTTACTTGGTCTCTTATCAACATTTTTCAGACTTTGAACTTTCACTGTAGGCACACTATTTAGTAGTGATAGAACCTTTTCTTTATGTTCCTTGATTCTCATCATCTCTAAAAATGGAACTTTTACAGTCATTTGAGACAAACAGTGGCCCATGTCTACTGGACTATATTTTATATCTGAGGACTTTGGTTTTTCAACAGTAATATTATTTTCCTCAATTTGTATGTTTAGAGTTGGTTCTTCTTTCTTAGATTTTTTGTTTTCTATTTTAAGAGAAGAAGTACTTGCTTCTTGTACCTTTGCTTTTCCTTCTTGTACAAAAATAGGATCTATGGCTTTAATTTTAATCTTGACCTTAGGTTTGTTTGCACTTTCTCCAGGTCCATCTTTCTTTTGTACATATTTGGTGTCTGTTTTATTTTCTTTTATAAATACACCAGATGGTTGACTACCAGTACCCCCAACTGTTCTATTCCTTAAATGATAGTTGCTTCTAGCTTTGTTCACCAGATCTGTAGTAATTCTTGCTTTTTCTTCATCTGAAGCTTTTCTGACCAATGGAATGTCTTGATTGTTTTGTGCATGACATCTTATATGGTCATCTGTTTCTTCTATTTCACTATCTGATAAAATTTTTTGATGGTGAATCTCTATATTTCCTTGTGAACCATATGAATCATGATTTTCAATTTCATTATCTGATTCTACATCATGATATGAATAGGCATTTGTCATATTATAATCACATTGTTCACTTTCATCATTCGCTTGTTCATCATTTTCTTTCAAATCTAAGGAAACAATGCAGAAATCAGGATTATGTGGGGCTTCACAAGCCTCACACCAGAAATCATCATTACACAAATGGAAATTTTTTTTATGCAAAGGGTCTGGAGTTTTGTTCTTAGGTTTTTCTTTTCTAGGTGGAGCAATAGGCTTCCCATCCTTAAATTGAGTTCCATAAGGAGGATTTTGCATTCTATTCTGAGGATTATAAGTGTTATTATAGGAAGGCCTATTATTTTGAGGAGCCCTATACTCTTTATATTCAGGTTCCTTTAGGTTACTCCTACTAAACCTTGAATCATCTCTCCTATTTAGTTTACCAGACACCCTTCTATTCATCTCAATATTTACTTCTATCTTGTAAGCATCAATGAGGGTTCTAGGATTCTTATCCCTAAGAGCATAACCCATTTTAGAATCAAAATCATTTAAATAGGTTTCTAGACATACCTCTTCATCTAGCCTTATTTTCTGAAACAATTTATGCATTGCTCTCTGGAATTTGGTATTGAACTCAATGACCTCTTCATTATAGTTCTTTTTGATGTTATTGAACTCGTTCAGTAAGAACCCCTTATTTGTCTTATCACCATACTAATCTTTAAATAACTCAATTAACTCATCCATGGAAGCAACAGAGGCATTAGAAAGAATTCTAAACCATTCTCTAGCATCCTCTACTAGAGACTGAACAAAAAGCTTCATCAACACATCTTCATGAGTAATATTCAAATCATCAACAAAATCAATGAATTTTCTTAAGTGTGTTTCACAAGAGATGACATTATTACCTACAAATTTTGGGAGCTTTTCTCCTACATCACCCACATCTTTTGGAAATGTATTTGGGTATCCAGGAATGCCAATAAAATTAATTTTCTTGTACCTTCCAGGGTTCAATGGTTTCCTTTGAAAATTATCAGTCTCTTTGAAGGTAGTAGCTTTTTTTTTTGTAAGATGTTGTGTTCTCAGTTCCAACATAAGAATATTTGGAAGACTGCAAAAAATCTATTTTCTTCTTCATTTCTATTGTTGCAGCTTCCATCTGAGATTTTTCTAGCATCTTTTCCATGGTTTCCTTTTCTATTCTTAGTCTTTCAAGATCAATATCTAATTTGGACATTTGGTCTATTAGGGCCTTCTAAACTTTAGGCTCTTAAATTTTTCTTTCATTGAGATTTTGTTTACCTTTGTCCTTAACATTTTGTGAACTAGAAGCTCTATCAGTTGTGGGTATTTCTTGGTCCTTCTGATACCTCTCATTATTTTTTGTAGTTTGATGTCTCGAGGATATTCTTCTACTTCTGTCAACATCCTTATGTTCATGTTTTTTCTTTCTAAGTTCTTTTCCCTCTTCATCTGTCGAATAAGGGAAAGATGTTTCGTGACGAGTCTTTCCTCCTCATCAAGCTTATGAGAAGGAACCTCAAAATCTGAACTTATGGCATTTGTTCCTTCTCATTCACTAGAAGTGGAAGTAGCTGCAAATGTTTCTAATTTTCTTTCTAAAATTTCTTCATATTCTGAAGTATTGCCTTCATAGTTAAACAGATTACTACCTTCCTCTCTCTCCTAGTAGTACTTTCTTGGCTTCTTGGAGAAGTTTGATCTATACTGACTTGGTTTCTTTTCTTCCTCCAAGACATCTCCATTCTTGAAGTTGATGGGATTCCTCCATCTAATGCAATTTCAAGATTCCCCCTGGTTTTTGACCTAGTATTCATTTTGAAAGATATTTACTTAACTTTGTTAGGAATAAGGTGTCTCAACCTTGGATAATTCCTATTCTTATTATTTGTTTTGTAAAATGTATTACTTGCAAATAATGTTGATGTGTCGGCATCTTGAATTGTGTGTAAGGAGATCATGGCTAAAACGGTTATGACAGATTCCTATGACACGTAAGAGCTATGTCAGGAAGATTCAATGACAGGTGAAGACATGTGGCAACTGATAAATTTGAGTACTGTACACTCTTCCCCAATCTTAGAGAATGGTAAAACCCTACTACGATTATCTTTGGGAGTAGCCCTAAAAAGTGAAGCGCATGATATAAGTGTCTTTTAGGGTTGCGAAGAGTAGTGATGCGAGTGTATTGTTGGAACGTTTTATGCTGCCGTGATTTGTCTTCAAGGGTTTTGAAATCTTCTAAAAGAACTTGCATTGCAAGTTTATTGTAAGCTGTAATAGTTTTGATCAATACATTGTGCAGGTTTTGGAGTGCTGGGGTTTTTTACTGAAAGGTTTTCCCCAGGGTAAATCATTGTGTCATTCTCTATTTTTCTGTATGCATGGTATGTGGTTGCAATATCTTTGTTAAAGTAGTTAAAAAATCTGAAATTGTAAGAATTTAAAAGAATTTGCACAATACTTTCCTTTAGAGATTAGCGTAGGAAGCTGTTTCCGCACCTGAGTTTCCTTACAAACTTGTACTAATCTCAGAGATTTAAATTTAGAGTCGCCACCCAACAATTTTTTTTGGGATGAATGAATACTTATCAAAATGACCCTTGCAACTAGAACTGTAATTATACTATCTTTGAAAACCTTAGAGTTTTTGAATACTTTTACCAAAACTTTACAATCTCTATTCCCCAGCAGAGTTGCCAAATGTTTAGCACTTTTTCTTGCAACACAACCTTAAAATGACAGTATTCTTATATAATTTTATGAAAACTCATTTTTATGCAAGATAAAGGCTAATTGATGAGGTATTTGATAACACTGGGAATAGCTATTATCACCTCCTTCTTTTTTGAGCTCCACAAACTCGGGCATGTTTACCTATAGTAGATTACTAATTCTTCAGTCAATATATTTAGTGGATTAGTTCATTCACTGGTATGTTACTTCTGACCTCACTATAACAACTTATAAAATACCTTGGAGATTGCAATGATTATTTTAAAACAAATTACTATAAGCCAAGCTATGGTCTTGATAACATAAACCAATTAGATAAGGAATTTATCCTTCTTCCTTTTGATTTTAGGAGGGGCAACCTAATGATCCTCTCTTCAAGGAATCAACAAACTGAACTGTATCCTAAGAATACAATCACTTGAATGGAATTATCTGTTTTGCAGTGTGTATGATTAAGTAATTTGAAAATATTATATTGTAAATCAATTACTTAACAAAAATAAAACCAATGCCTAATCCCTGGGCTATGATTCAATATCTTGTATAAATCCACAGTAAGGTAATTAATGAAACACTTGCAACAAAGATAGAATACCTTATGAACTATCCTCTCCCTACAACTTTATCATCCAATCCTTAAACTAATGCTATGTTCCCTAGGTTACTTGAAACAATTTAATCCTTCCTTGAAGGAACTTACAAGTAACTGCATAATCACCTTATGATCAGTGTGCTTAAATGCCTTACATATAAACACACAAGAACAATAACGGAAATGTAAAGAGACAATTCAGATGTAGAAAAAGAGATTGCAAAATATTTTATTGATGTCTCAAAGCTTCAAATACATTATATAGACAAATAGTACAAAGTTTCAAACACAATTTTAGTCTGCCCTGTAATTCTACTAAAGTTTTCAACTCTCTCTCCTCCTTACAAAAAGGTTCAATTACATATATATAGTCTCAAATAATCATGGAATCCTTAAGACAAGGATGCAACAAGCTTTGGATAATTTGGAGACCTAACCCTAAAAACATAGAAAAATACAAAATACAAGAAAACTCCAAGTGGTGGGAGGACAAAACTGAAGAATGAAATTTGATTTTGCACTTTGTCCTTTTGTGGATTTTGGCACCTTTGTCTGCATATATTCAGGATAGTATCTGATAATTGTAACAAGATTTAGTGACCGCCAATATAGGCTAACATACACTAATCTCTTCAAGATTACTAACCTTCATGTGCTCATAGATCAGGTGCCATGTGTCCTTCATTCTTCATCCATGAAATCCAAGTCAACTGTGACAGGCTTCTTTTTCTTGGGCTTTGTCATGATGTCCCATGCTGTCACATCTTCTTCCTTAGGCCACTCAAAATTCTAAATACTTTCCAGCTGAGCCTTTTGCCTTTCCCACCTAGCATCTATTATGATTTTAACATCTGCAATGAACTTATTGCCTTATGTTTCTGCCTTTATTGCCTCATACAAAAGTTTGTTGAATCTCTCCATATCTAATTCCCCTTGATTAGAGACATAAATGTCTTTGTTGGGAAGCACATCATTGAAATTTGATCCCCATAACCCTAATGGTTTCATCTGATCATCCTCGGTTCTAATAGGAGGTACAAACCTACTATAACTTACCCCAAGCATCTTCAACTTTGCATCAATTTGATTGGCTTTTCCTTTGAAGAAAGATAAAGTAGCCCCAATCTGTTCTATTTATGTACCAACCAAAGTCACTATTTATGGTAGATCTAATCTTTATGGTTGTATTGATGCCTATCTCTCAAAAAGTGATGTTCTTCCAGACCAAGTTGCATAATAGGGAGTCAAAATTATCAAAAAGTTGGCCACCTCTGCTTGTAGGCCTGGAAATCTGCCATAAGCCCCATACACCACATCAATCTTATCTTTGATGGTGTCAATTCTATTCTGGAAAACTTAAGCTAATGCTTCCAAAATCACATTGTTATGCTCTGTAACCCCTAGCTCTATTTCAGCAGGTAGCTCCCTTGTATCCTCTGTGGATTTCAACATCCATCACTTCTTTAGGCTCAACAGGGGTTGGCTCTGTCATCTCTAGCAATTTTCTAGTAAGCTCATCTATGAGCTTCTCCTGTTCTTTGATCTTTATTAATGCTAGCTCCCTATCCTTTACAATATCACTAGTGTCACTAGCAAGTTTCTGCAATTTCTCTGATAGCTGGGTTATTTTGGCCTCATTGAGCTGAGTAAAGTGGGTCAGCACTTGGGATATTTCCAAATCCCCTATATTTTCCAATGTCCATATGGTTTTATTCCCCTCCATCTTCTCTTGAATATTCAGAATAGATGGATTTTGATCTTTAGGAGCTAAGCTCCACATTGCAAGTGCCTGAGATTTAGGGTTATACCCAAACCCTCTGATCATATCTCCCACCTGAGTCTCTGATGACAATTTGACATTAGGTTTTCTTCTTATCTGATCAATTATGAATGCTGAGGACAAGTCCCCACCCTCTACAAATAATATTCCACTGGCCTTGACCAGTTGCCTTTCTTGTTCTAGTGTTATCTCCTCAGAGTTAGGATCATAATCCTGTAATGTTTGTAAGGCCTCCTGGGTGACTGGATCACCACCTACCAATTGCAACTATTTTCCAATTTGTTGTTGCTTATTCCATATTAGGAAATCTTTAAATTCTCTTGTTTTAATGAAGCTGTCATCCTTTAGGAATTCCTCTTGATGCATCAACCTCTCATCAGTACAGCTCCTAAGAGGTAACTCTTCCTCTTCTTTTGTATCCTTTTGTAATTTTTTCCCTTCCCTGATCTATTTCCTCAATAAATGATCATAGGGTCTATCTCCATTTATCAAGGCTCCAACTCTGTCTATCTTTCTTTTCTTAGAAGGTTCCCCTGTTTCTATCCTTTGCTTCTTTAGTGGGGGCTCATTGGTTACTTCCTTCTTCGGGACCTCTGTTAGATCATTGACATCTTCACCCTCAACTGCCTGCTATAATGGAACTGCTTGGTAATCTGGATAGGCAGTAGGTGAAGGACAACCTTGATCACTATCATCATCATATTTAGACTCTGAGTGGTCCCTATGGCCCTTTTTAGGAACCACTAGTGCTTCTTCTAACTGATTACAAAGGAGAGTATGGGATTTAATCATTTCATCTAGCCTTTTCAGATAAGGCATGTCAGGGTAGAAACCTCCAAACTTCATTCCCTTTCTCTTCACCTGTCTCTCTAGGTCCATAAATTCATTGAACTTAATTGCTCTTCTATCCACCTCCTCATCTTCTAAGATGTTTCTTATTAAATCTTCCTCCATACACTCTTCATGTTCTTTTGTGTAGGGGATGGTTGGTGTGAGCAACTTGTTTGTACTCATGATAAAACCCTCTGTATCAACATGTCTATGCAGGGCCACATTCATTCTGTAATGGTTCATCCAGGTATTCACTAGGTCCAGAGCTCCTTTTCCAATAGTGAAGTTGTAAATCCTAAATTGCCTAGGGGTAAATGTACCCTTTCTGTGTGATGCCAAGTGCTCTTTGTCTGTCAGAATGAGCTTCCTAATGAACTCCATTGCATCTATCCTTGGTGGTACATGGTATGGAAAAATATGTGGAGGATGGGAGAAACCATAAACCCTCATTATTGTGAAATTATTTTCATAGTAAAAATCCCCCCAGTTATGGTCTCCTAGCCATTTATCCAAATATTGGCAAGGCCTCAATAGTTGTATTACCTTAATAGGTAACCTAGGCTTATTAACACCTATGCACTTAAGAAGTGGATAGATTATCCAATTTTCAAAAGCACATAACTCTTACTCCCTAGATGTATAATTCCAGACTCTGAGCCAAAACTGAACAGGGTTGGGCTGATTATGGTGGAACCTTTGTGGCTTCTAAAACTGACAATTCATGACTGGGAAATTGTAGTAAAAGATCAGGTGCATGAGGATTGAATAATGCATGAATCTAGGATGATCCTTCTTACTCTGTATATCTACAAATACTTGATGCATCTGGTCAATGATGTACTGGATGTAGTCATAATTTGAAGTGGTGTGGAGGTTCTGCATATCTAATACCATCATTAGAATATCTGAGGTGATCCTCTCTGCCCCAGCATCCTTTCTAAGCACTCTACATAGTGCATATGATATGTACTTGATATAGAAATTAAGGTATTTGTAGCAATATGGGGTGGCTCTTGGCATGTGGGTTATATAGGTTTTCATTTTCTTAGGGACATGATGATCCCTGATTAACTTAGCATCAATGCTAGATTCTCTGGTGTATCTATTATCTAGGCTCTTCAAATTTATTTTAGTAGCCATAGGGTAGTATACATTGAAGGCTTTCATTAAGGTATTCCAGTCCAAAGTGAGTAAGGGATTTCCATCATCCCTCTTAATGGTTTTGGTTAAGGGGTCATATCTACTGGCCAATTCTAATATGAAATCGACATCAACAAAGATGTCAGGAACTATCAACCTGGCTAATCCACAGGTCTAAGGGTTTGAGATAGACATAGGTTCATCACTATTATTAAAGAAATAATTGAACAATGAATATCCTGATGAACCAGGGGTTTTTGCATCTCTAATATAGGCCATATCATCAATTAAAACCTCAACACTAACCTTTCGATTTTGGCCGGAGCCTGGTAGCAAAGTGAGAAATTCATTTGAGTAGTTCCTTTTATCCTTTGACTCATCATCGACATCTTCAATTCTCCCACTGGTGGATGTGATACTCTATGCTTGGCTCATTTCCTTTCTGTTATGTTCCCAACCCTTATTACCGATATTGAAACAAATCTACTAAAAACCCTCACCACCAACTGTGAATTATCTTGAAATCTGTAGCTCTGAACTCTGAATACACTACAAATTACAATTTCTACCAAACTTTGAATCAAGAAAACACCTATCTGAACCACTTACTGCTGAAAATTTCACTTTTCTCAGAAAGCACTAAATTCTTATGAACTCTTCACTCTGAGAAATTGGAAGCTTGGTAAGAATGAAATGATAACGGACAAGTATACTTATAATCAGGAATTCAATGCAGATGTCTTTTCGAGCTGGTAAACTTGCATTCAATCATTTCTACCATTAGTTCCATGCACTGTGACATCAATTTTTAGTTTTAGCCATGGCATTCAATCAAATTTTTGATGAGTGTTTTTGCATATAAAACCTTATAAAATTAAAAATGAAATCAAAATCAAATCAGATTGGCTACATTTAACTCATATTACGACTACTTTCTCATCTGTCAAAATCTCTTTAATCTGATTGGTCAGCAATTATCCATGATGGAGCCACTGAAAAGTCTGTATTTAACTTAGGTTAACATCTAGCGACCCAGTGACTGATTAATCTCCTTGTCGCTTAATACTCTTTCCAACTGTAGTTTCTTCAAGAGACTTAGCGACTGCCATAGGATTAACCATCAGATCAATAGTTGTCACGATGTCGCTTAATATTTTAACTTAACCTTTCATCTTATGGAGACAACAGGACAAAGTACATTCTTAACTGTTCTTTACCTTGGGTTTCATCTGGAGACTCAGCGACTGTGGAATCTCTATGTCATTGGATTATTTTATTAACTCATGTTTAATCAAGAGATAACACGACTAAACACATTAGTCTCTTAATCGCGTGATTACCTTATCCTTTTAATTTTCATCTGGAGACATTGCGACCATCGTTGATCTCACTTTTCTCAGCATCAAATGGTTGTCACTAAGTCTCGTAATCTTCATTAAAAACCCTAATTATTCATGAGACTCAGCAATAAATGGAAGTGTGTCATACCTTTTCCTCTTGTCTCTTAATCTCTTGATCACTTTTGACTTTTCAATCTTATCAAGTGACCACGCGACTACCGTTAGATTTCATCTTCATCAGATGGTTGTTGCCTGATCTCTTAACTTTTGAATTAACTCATCATTTATCTCGCGACTGTGTAACAACACCTTTATTTAATCGGACATCTAGCCTTTGGTTTATCTAGAGACTTAGCGACAACTGAATCTCCATGTCGCATGATAATTTCTAAACCACAGTTGAAATCAAGAGACTTCCCGACTGCCATTAGATTACATCTCTAATCAATGACTGTAGCTTAATCTCTAGTTTTTTTTACTTAACTCACTTTTGATCACAAGACCTGATGACAACACTGAAACTTTAACTTATGAATTTAACTCATAACCATGAGTTTCATCAGGAGATAATGCGACTGAGAAAATATCAAAGAGACAATGAAACTACCATCAGATCTAATCATAAAATCAATAGTCTGCGCTAAGTCTCACAACCATCTCAGCATATTCTGTTCTACAAAGAGACTACGCGACCAAAGATTTCCGCCAAGTCTCTAGGTTATAAAGAATATTCATTTTTCCTTATGAGACTTGGCGACTAAGAAATAAGCACATTCCAATAAGCTCAGACTTAAGTCATAAAAAGGTAATGCAAAAATAGAACCAACTTGGGAAATTTAGGGCTTTTCTGCAACTTCGAACAAAAATTACTCAAGGGCTTAGGGTTTTGACATTTTCAACTAGGTTTTGAGGCTAAAGCAATATTTTTAGGGGCAAACAAGTGACTGGGCACATGATTTTTTAACCTTCTAGGCATAAGAATGGTAGGCATCTCAATTTTTTTTAGGGAAAACTCCAAAACAGGAAATACAACCAACAGAAGAAAAACCAAAAAGCAAAGAAAATGACCCTTATGGAAGCAATGGCTAGAGGAAAAAAAAAAGGAAAAGAAACAAGGCAAAAAATGAAAAAGGGGGACCCAACATTTTGCCTACAAAATGTAGGGACAGGTATACATGGCATAATAAATGGAGACTCACTGCGATGAATGCCTTAGCGCATTTAAGAACTACAAAATCTCTGGTTAGCAAAACCAAAACTTATCTTTACCTAGAGTATTCTACTTGCAAGGCACGGGGTGTTTGAGAAAATCTGACTCATCAATGATTCAATCTTTTGGTCCTTCATCAGTTGTGAGGTGTGTGCTTTGAAATAAAATCAAGTCGATGATTTTTGGGAGAAGCAGAGAGGAGGCACTGAATACATTGAACTGAAATCATTACATCCTGCACAATCCCCTGGATCCCAAAATTCTGTATTCTTCAGTTCTTTTCTTTTCTTTTGGAGATGGGAAGGCGGTACTCCTTTCACCATGAACCTTAAGCTTAGATAATTTTCACGGTGGTACTTCTTTCACCTTGCCATCCATTTTTAAATTTTTGAATAGGAGAGACATTCTAGTTCGAGATATTTTTATGATTTTCAGACTTGGCCAATAAATAGTGCAACCGATCTTCCCTCAAGGAATATGAGATTACTTGCTTCTTAGAATTTTTGTTAACCGATGTCAATACTATCAAGATATGAATCTGATGAAGATTACCTAAAACCTTTTACCATACACACAAAATAACTTTAGAGTGCAGACAAATTCCACCATGCTAACAATAGATTCTAGACTACCCAAAATGCATAAGGTACCATTCCAAGGACTAGATGTCATGCAAAGCATACCTGTCTACAAGAAGAGAGCAACACGTCAAGAACTTGGAAAATAAGATGCAAAGAAAAAGAAAACCAAAAAACAAAACAAAAAGGAAAGGGAGGTGGTCCTTGAGGATGACCGAAAAACTATTTACAAGGAAAAGGCACTCCCCAAAGAGCGCTGAGAAAGATATTTACAAGCAGGAACAACTTTACATATAATACAACTCCGGGTAAACTTACAACCTGCCTCATTTAAAATAGTGCTTGAGAAACTGTCCATTGATAGGAAATGGCACGACTTCTCCGGTCATAGTACTAAGGTGATAAGTATTTTCCCCGCACATCTCAAATATCATATATGGCCTAAGACAGAGCCTTTGAAATTCGGTGTGATTTCCTTTCTTCTCATGGGTCTTGTCCCACAGAAGGACTAGGTCCAAGATCTGAAAGGCCTTATACTAGGCCCTTCGGTCAAACTATCATTTAATGACCACTTGATGATGTGCAAAGTTTTATAGTGCCACATCTCTCTATTCCTCCATTCTCACCAGGTTCGGGAGTCAAACTTCCATGATGTTGTCCCGGTTGTTAAATTCTTGCATAAGCTATAAAACTGGGATTTGTAAGTTGATAGGGAACACAAGATTTTGGCTGTAAAACAGATGAAATGGGGAAGTCCCCAAGGCTCCATTTATTCTGATACAATTTTCCCAGAGGGTGAACCTAAGCTTTTGGTGCCAGTCCCGGGGGTTTTGGTCTAACAAGTGTTTGATCACCTCTAACAAATTTTTATTAGTGGATTTAGCCACACCATTACCCTGGGGGTAGTAGTTGCTGGAGAAATTCAAGGTGATATTCTTCTCATAGGTCCATTCAAGTAATTGCGCTAAAGAAAATGCTAGACCGTTGTCACACACTATAGCGAATGGCATTCCTAAATGGGTGACTATGTTTTCTTTCAGGAATTTGATAACTACATCCGTCGTGTTGTTTTTGCATGGGATCACTTCAGACCACTGGGTGTAGTAATCAGTAGCAGTAAAAATGTACTGGTGGTTGGCGAAGGAGTTGGGGTTTATTTCCCTAATAAAATCAAATGCCCATTGGGCAAAGGGTCTAACTTCAAAGACCTGCTGCAAAGGCATGGCCAGGTTCCACTTATGATGGGTTGTTGTTTGACAAGTGTGGCACTTCCTCACATGAGTGTAGACATCTTTAAAGATGAAGGGCCAATAGTATCTGACCCAAAGAATCTGGTGGGAAGTGGCATCAGCCAAGCCATTCCCGATTTCGAATTGCCCGTGAAATTATTCTATCATTTCAACAGCTTGGTCCTTATCAATGCACCAAAGGTAAATCCCTTCAAAATTCCTACAAAAAAGTGTTCCATTTTTTTATCATGAAATGTGCACTTTTCAGCCACAGGGCATGAGGTTTGTTTGGGGGAAGCCCCTCTAAGCATCTCTTGTTGAAAAATAAGTACACCATTGTAACACCCCAAAATTGGCATCTTGCAACCTTAACCAATTTTGTTGCATTTGTCATTCTTCTAAATCATCAAAGTCCTATTGTACTAGGCAATTCGGAGTTTTCACTGACTCCATTCGACCTAAGTGTCAAATGCAGAAAACTCTAAATTTGTATTAATCATACATCATATTTAATTCCTAAATATCTATTTGGCTAAACAAACCCTATGATCGAATTAATTTAATTAATAAATTCCTGGCACTTTAATTAAATTAAATTCACCCTCTTTAGCTGAGACACATAAAAAAGGAATTAAATAATATTTAATTATTAAATAAATATCCTCATTTCAATAATTGAATTTAATTATTCAGATAATTGAGAAAAAGCAATTATGAGGTCATATTTATTTAATTAATTGGATATTCTCTCAAAAATCTTATTTCTATTCAAAAATGGAAACTTTGAGTTAATTGTGCTTTAAAGAGAAATAAAATAATTAAATTCAAATAAAACAATATTAAATCAAAGAGATAAAACAATTAAAGCAGGAAGAAAACAATTTATTGAATTCTTTTCAATAAAGCTTTCTATTTTTAACTGGCTTTTCTAGTTGTTTTATTTCAAAACAGGAAAGTTTCTATTCTGATCCTCTCAGAGTCTATAAAA
>MU226026.1:30350-46122 GCA_018584345.1 Thuja plicata
TGTCAACTTGTGTGAATGCTTATGGTTTTCTTTACTGTTATGTTACTACAAGCTAATTTCAATTGACAGTAAACTACATGATTAAAGTTGTTGATTTATGCTACTGCTACCGAGTAGATCTGAAGTATAGAAAGTTTTATTTACTACATCTAGACCTGAGGATAACTGATTCACCCCTCCCCTCTTAGTTATTCTAAATTCATTCTAACAATGGAATGGTCAAGCTCTTGTGGGGGGTTTATTTTCTCACCATCAATTATTGCAATCTCATGACTTTATGGCAACATATGATGGGATAAAATGAACACTCGAATGTCAGAATGTTAAGCATCTGAATAATGTTCTCAAAGTTACTGCTAGGGTTCTTGGTGTGCAGTTGGAATGTAGGGTGAGAAAAATTGTGGGTGCCCTTCTGCAACTTCTAGGGTTACCGAACCCTTCTTCTCCAAAATGAGTCATTATCAGTCGACCCTCAAATTGGAAACCATTGGCATCCAATGAGTGGAATTTCTGGGAGGAAGGAGAGATTCCAGAAAATGTGTCGAAAGCGGTGTCTTATATGCGGTATGCTAACATTGCTCCAGAACATGGAGGTGCTGAGGCTCCAATTCGGCCATCTCAACCCGATGCTGCTATCGTAACTGGTTGGGAGATGGAAGCTCACACAAAACAAGGGAGTGGTTGGGATTCGACTCCCATGGGCACCTTGGGGTGGACTTCAAATGCATTGATGACCCACGGTATTGGGTGTGCAGAGATACCAACTCGACCACCTAAATCCACCCCTACTGATGAAACTGGTTGGGAGCTGGTAGCAAAATTGAAACAGAAGAGTGACTGGGTATCGAACCCCATGGGCACTTCGGGATGGAACTTGAATGTACCGATGTCACATGGCACTGGTGGGGAGAAGCCTAATACTTTGGGCCGAACAGATGAATGGAATGAGGAATGGAATTTGCAACCTCAACTTGAATGTCCACAGAATGAAGCAGCAGAGATGGAGGAATGATTCATTAATAGCTCGTGAGCCGAATGCAGATTTTTGAGCATAAAATTTTGTATTGTATACATTTTGAAATATGCATTAAAATTTTGTGCCCATGTAGCTAATAACATGGCTAGGACTAGATAACTATAATACCTTTTTGTGCCCTTGGGGCTGATTTCGTGGCTAGGACTAGTTAAGTTAATGTACCTCATATATGTATTTTGATCCCTTGATCACGTCATGGATGTTGAAAACATTATGGATCAAGATTTTTTACTAAGCAATGATTCTGGGTTTTCTTCCCGATTCTTTCCCATATGAGCTTTCGAATCAGGTTATTAATAATAATAATATATAGTGGCCCGTCCACTTTTGCTTTAAAAAAAAAAGATAAAAAGATTAAATAGACACATTTTTTCCTTAAAAAAACCATTTTATAAAAAAATATTTAGTCAACTCTAATTTAGAAAACAAACACTCTTATAAAAAAATTTAATTACTATAACCAAATTATTTCTAAAATAAAATTGAGAACTATATGTAATCTTTTTACTAAAATAAAGATCTCAAATAATTTTTGAAAATATTATTAAAAAATAAAGAATTTCAATCTAATATATTGTTTTCACTCCCATCTTACACACTTCACATTGTAGTCTCACTTGAAAATTAATCTCTTCACATTTTCAGGCACAATTTGAAACTTCATAACGCATAGAGAGGTGATTTTTGAGGGATTCCAACTTGGCCCACCTCTATGTATAAACATTTTTTTTTATTTATAATTATTATTATTAGGTTGATTAGATTCTAACCCAAGACCTTCCAATTAAGTATTATAGCTTCTGCGCAAAAATGCTTTTAAAAACAAGACAAAGGTACACATTTTTTTGGTCTCTAAATTTAGAGCTTTGCCCATTTTTTCTTCCTGCATAAAAAACTATTGTCCACACTTCTTTAGTTAGGTTGAGTCGATGTGTATCTATTTTTTTTTCGGATTTTTTTGAAAAAATTCAGGTCGGCTGACTTAGCTCTAAATTTAGACACAAATGACCGACTTTTTCTATTTTTTGAAATTCCACACGTCTATAAAAATGCAGCCAACGCCTTTGATTTTACTTTGCTTTTTTTCTGGTTTTGATTCATTCACCTTATCAGCTGTCTAAAGCCATAGAAATACTTCATTAATTTGATCCAAGTAGTTTACAGCAAGGGTTGCTCAGCAATTTCTAACAGGCACTGTCCCATAAAAAACAAATGTTCATGTTGAGAGAGGAAGAGGAAAAGATGGCAAATAAGTATGCTCATCTTCTCTGAGAATACAATGAATTAGACAAGGTGCGTGGATATTACTTGTAATTTTTAATCTATTAAATAGTGAAAGTTCTAAAAATTGTATTTTATTGAGATTCTTTGATAATTGTATGCTAGGATTAGGGTTTTAATTATGATTTATTTATGCTTATGCTCTCTTTTGGGATTGGTGTTGCACTATGCTGATTAGGGTTTTGTTTGTAATCTAGAGGATTTATCGTTTATCATAATTCGATTTTATTTGCAGGAATTCCAAGAAAGAAGAAATGAGTTGCAGAAAGCGAAATTGAAGAGGGATTATCTCGGAGGGGTTGTCAGGTAGCATATTCATAAAAATTCATTGGTCTCTTCAAAATTATGGAGATAATTGTTATTATTCATTTATTATTATTATTTTTTTGATAAAAGTGGCAGAGCTACGAATTTTATTAAAATAAAATGAAGTTTTTACAGTTGTGGGCATACCGACTGGAAAAACAGGAAGAAAACCCCCCGCTATAGCCGGTGAAACAAAATATGAATCCTTAAAGAAGCTACCCCATCCCCCACCCAAAAAGAACCCACCCGAAATATAGAATTATTTATATATTTATTATTATTATTATTATTGTTATTATTATTTAGGTTAGGAGTTATTTTGATCTTTGTGAACTAGATGTTCTTATGGTAATAGTATTTTTATCTTTGTAAATTAGTCGTCTCATCAAAATTCATTCTTCCTTTTTGACATTTGAATATAAAGCTGAAGAGAATATCTGTCGATTCAAAAGCAAGGGAAATGGGTCATGTTAACAAGTCTGTAAGAACTATTCCACATATGGATCAAATTAATGAGTCCACAAATTTGGGAAGCATTGGAAAGGAGATTACTGGCACTGCAAAATCTGAATATGCATTGAAGGCACCCACCCATGAGGAGAATATTGCAACTCAATTTAAACATACAATTGTGTCACCCATTTATGAGAAGAAAGTTGCTTTCCATGAGAATCATATAGCAGTGACATTGTAAAGATAAGATGAATTGCTTATTAACAAATTCTTTATTTACCTTCCAATAGATTGAATGTGCACAAAAAGGCCATTTTTGTTTTCCATTCTTTTCATTTGCTACCATCAAATGTACTTAGTATGAACAATAATATGCTTTCTCTATACTTCTAGTTAGTTGATGATATTGAGATACCTTTACTCTTATTGCATCCCATGGCTTCCGTTAAATTTTTTTAGTGAGTTCATTGATTATATTGAGCTAGAATACCTTTTTCAATATTCAGTGAATAAAATATTTTAGCTCCCCTTTAATTTTTATAACTATTTGGCAACAACATTCAAATTTTGTCATAAGTGTTTAAAATTTTAAACATTAAAAGTTCTCATTCATCAAAGTTGACTAACATTTTTATCTTCTTCAACTTTTCAAATAATTTATTAGTCTAATTAAATCTATATCATAATCGTAAAAGTTATTATTTTGACTTACATTATTATTATTATTATTTATTTTGCATATAACATGAATTGGGTTTTAGAGATTTCACAATTTACATTTGAATATATTAAATTAATAAATAATATATGTTAGTACATACAAAAGGATTACATTCAAGTGCGTTAGTTTTCCACAATCTACTAATTGTAGTATGAAATGGTTTTGATTTTGTTTGTATAACAGTTTTTGTATCAACATTTGAGATCATACTCTATGATTCATCACCATAATCAAAAAAGAAAAAGTGCATGAGAATGAGGAAATGTTATTATTTCTTACAAATATTTTCTTACTATATTTAATTTTTTTGCATGGTTGTCTATATACATCTCTTCCCATAGTTTACCTAAATTTTATTAGATATATATGCTAGTTATTATTATTTATTTTGCATATAACATGAATTTGGTTTTAGAGATTTCATAGCTTACATTTGAATATATTAAATTAATAAATAATATATATTAGCACATACAATTGAGAATGTAATGTAAACTTAATAATTACTAATTAGCTCATCCTAAAATAAACTTGGAAAAATGATGACTTCAAATTTTAATTCGTCATTTATAATAAAAATTTAATTAATTATTTTCTTATTTTATTTAAATAGACCAATAAAATATTTAATAAAAGAAATATTAAAAGATAAATATAATTAGTCACAATATCTTAATTAGTCTACTTTAAAATTTATAAGAACTAATAATAGTATTTCTAGATAAGATTGTGTGTGTTTTTTGCATCAATATTTCTGATCACACTCTATGATCTATCACTAGGATGTTAGAGAGCTGAAAGAATAGAAAAATCCCGATGATGGATCACAAAGTGTGATTCAAACAATTGATGCAATTTTTTTGACTAAGATTGAATCAATTTTTCATCTCACTCTATGTTCCATCGTTAGGATGTTAGAGAGCTAAAAGAATAGAAAAATCCCCATGATGGATCTCAGTTAAAACAATTGTTACAAAATTTTTTACTAAGATTGTATCATGTTTCAACAAAATTTCATAATGGAGTGTAATGTAAGTACATCTTACTTGCTGCTATTTCAAGATAATGTTGTGTGCTTTTTTGCATCAACATTTATGATCTCACTATTGGATCCATCATTAGGATGTTACAGAGCTAAAAGAATTGAGAAATCTCAATGATCAATCATAAAGTGTGATTCATATGGTTGATACAAAATGACTAAAATGATATCATTTTTCAACAAAATTTCGTAGTAGAGTAAATGCACATAGGTTTTACTTACTGCTATTTCTAGGTAAGATTGTGTGTGTGTTTTTGCATCAACATTTCAGATCACACTTTGTGATCCATCAGTAGGATGTTAGAAAGCTGAAATAGAAATATCTTGATGATGAATCACATAGTATGATTTGATACAAAAAGATTGACTAAGATTGTCATTTTTCAACGAAAATTCAATGGAGGGAAATGCACATACTTTTTACTTCTTGTTATTTCTAAACAAGATTGTGTCTTTGTTTTTTGCATCAACATATCTGATCACACTCTCTTCAATCCATCATTAAGATGTTAAAGAGTTGATGATAGATCACACATTGTGATTTGAATAGTTGATACAAATGATTTGATTACAATTTTATCATTTTTCAACAAAATTTCATATTAGAATGAATTATACATACATTATTCCTCCATCAACATTTCATATCATACCCTGTATTCCATGATTAAAAAATCAGAGTATGAGTCTAACCATTGAAAAAAAACACTATCTTAAATTAAAAAATAGCACATACAAAATTCTAAATTGTAAAAAATGATATCTTTAATTTACATATGTGTCCTACAAACTCAGTTGTTGCCCAATGTTGGCGTGGCATGACTCCAAACTGATGGTGGCAGTCCCTCAAATAGGACTTGATATCATATAAGTTGTCGGGTGGTAGAATTGAATCGGGAGGAGGATTGTTTTGTAACTTCACCGATTCAGTGCAGGTCTGCAGATTATGAAAAGTCATTAGATGAGCACCTCCATTTCATTTTGTTCTAACAATCTAAGATAGAATTCTCAGATACCTGCCAAGCAAATCCAGAAATATGATAATTATCCACAATCAAGCTAATAATTTGAATATTAATACCTAATAAACATATATACAATATCAATCAACTAATTTAGAATGGATAAGTATAGTTGGTGCTTCATTGTCATGAAACATCTTCAATAATCACCACTCAAACAATTTTATTGAATGGAGAAAACATTGGTTCCATGGGATAAACGCGTCAAATATTTTTGTTGTAATAATCTTTGATCCATTTTTGGATGACCATTATCTCTTTTCGTCGTTGTTCTTTCAGCCATACTGGATCATCCTTAGTAGTCATATCAATGTCTTGCCAATGCGTTCCTACATGACATTCAATTTTTATAATATAATATCATTTACACACTGCAATACCATTCACAACATACCCAAAAAACTAAATTAGCAACATGACACAATGTAATACAAAAATTAATAGGCATGAAATCTTAGAAGAATAATCGCTTGCCCTCCACTGTTATACGGATCTCTTAACCCATTGGAGAAAAGGATATTGCTTCCAAAATCTTCGAACACTCTTTCAATATTCTGGACATTAGTTACAACCAAAGTTGTCTTAATAAAAATAAAATTGAAACAAAATTAATGAAAATTTGATTAAAGATTATATCATTTTTTTAACAAAATTCATAGTAGACTGAAATTTACATATGTTTTATTTGTTGTCTTTGATAAAATTGCGTGCTTTTTCATCAATGATTTGGATCACACTCTTTGATCTATTAGGGAATGTTAGAGAGCTGAAGGAATAGAAAAATCCCAATGCTAGATTATAAAGTATGATTCAAATATTTGATACAAAAATTCAACTAAAATTATATCATTTAAAAAAAATCATAGCAGAGTGAAATGTACATATGTTTACTTGCTGCTATTTCTAAACAAGATTGTGTGTTCTATAATTCCTAGATAAGATTGTGTGCTTTTTTTTTTTGCATCAACAATGATACAATAGAGAGCTGAAAGAATAGATAAATCCTGATGATGGATACAAATGTGATTTGAATAGTTGAGACATTTTAATTGACTAAGATTGTATCATTTTTCGACAAAATTTCATAGTAGAGTGAAATGTACATATGTTTTACTTGCTACTATTTCTAGATAAGATTGTATGTGCTTTTTCGTATCAATGAACTCTTTTATCACACTCTGTGATCCATCATTGAGATATTAGAGAGATGAAAGAATAAAAAAAGCCTGATGATGGAACACAAACTGTGATTTGAATATTTGGTACAAAAAAATTGACAAAGATTTAATCATTTTTCAGCAAAATTTTATAATGGGGTGAATTGTACACATGTCTCACTAGTTGTTATTTCTAGATAAGAAATAAATTGACAAAGATTTAATCATTTTTCAGCCAAATTTTATAGTGGGGTGAATTGTACACATGTCTCACTAGTTGTTATTTCTAGATAAGATTATGTTTTTTTTTTGCTTCAATGTTTCAAGATCACACTTGGTGATCCATCATTAGGGTGTTAGAGAACTGAAAGAATAGAAATTTCCTGATGATGGATCATAGAGTATGATTTGAGCAATTGATACAAATAATTTGATTAAGATTGTATCATTTTTCAACAAAATTTCATAGTGGAGTGAAATGTACATATGTCTTACTTGCCGCTATTTCTAGGTAAGATTGTGTGTGTTTGTTCATCAATATTTCTAATCACACTCTATGACCCATTATTAGGATGTTAGAGATCAAAAAGAACATAAATTTTTTGATGATGAATCAGAGAGTGTGCTTTGAATAGTTGATATAAAAAATCTGATTAAGATTGTATCATTTTCACCAAAATTTCATAGAGTGAAATGTACATACATTTTACTTGCCACTATTTCTAAATAAGATTGTGTGTGTATTTTTTCATAAGCATTTTAGATCACACTATGATCCATCTTTAGAATGTTGGAGAGCTGAAAGAATAGAAAAATCTGCATGATGAATCTGTTGGTCACGATATTGTCCTTGATGCAAACAAAAGATGGAAAATTACATTCTTTGAAAAATCATCAATATTCATTTGTGAAGTGACATGGATTATACAACTGGAAAACATTGCAATCAATTATAAATACTTACACGGTTTATTTAGAGGATATTTTGGCAGCACTTTCGACAAAGCATTTAATTCACTACCTATCGTGGTTGTTGGTTGAGTTTGTAATAACCTTGGTTATCTCCACTTGGTGGTTAATTTTCCACATGACATCATCGTATGATAAATCTAAGTTACTTTGTATTTTTTTATTAAGCTTTGGAAACAACAACATGTTTGGTTTAGTGTTTTTTTCCATTCTTGCAAACAATGGAATCCTACAACGTCGCCATGAACACGTTTGTGAAGATTTTGGGTGCTCATTAGATTAGATCTCTTTATGGGTTTTTACTATGATGAACAACAAGGGATGCTAATTCGAATGACAACAATTTCAATCAATAAAGGTCAAGGTTCTATGAAGTTTCAAAGGCACAATTTTCAGATTGCTTTGGTTTTCTGTGTCTTCCTTTTGGACGGTTACTGATACAATTTTTGTGTTATTGTTCGTGTGAGTCAACACTGGGACTCAACATTTTGGCACTGGAACAACTTGAAGAGATGGTTAAAGAAGGTATTCATGTTTTGTTTTCATATTGATAATCATGTGAGGTATGCTTCTAATGGTTAAACAAGGGTTTTTCATTTATCTTACAAGTTCATTAGAAAAAGAGTTCATTTTTGAATAAAATGAAAAGCCATGAGAATATTATTGTGCTATACACAGTATGAGGAGAGACTGTTAAAAATGGAAGTTTTGTTTTAAAATTTGGTGGATTAACAATTATAAAAATAGTGTATAAAATCTCTCTTCTCATAACTGCTGTTAATAATGTCTATTTATTCTTTTCAAAAATGGTTGTGAACATTGAACAGTTTCGGTTGTCAATAATATCAGTTATAATGAACATTTGTTTCAGTTAGCTTGCAGTTTTGGTAATGGTAAATGATTTGCTAGGTTCTTTTTTACCCTGACAGAGGGTTTTATCTCTCCAGTTCAGTTTTGATACAATAATACTTGACAGTTTCCTGGACTTACAGTTGCAATGTCCATACAATCTCACATGGAAGTGGACCTTGGTTAAGTCTGTTTTTCAGTGGCATTTGAAGTTTATTCTAAACAATGACAGTTACAAGTTGATGTAATTGTATGTGAACAATGAATGTAAACTTTTGTATACTTCCCTATATTTAAGGGAGTATGATTATGTATCAAAGATGATATAGGTATATAGTCATATCATCCTATATATGGAAGTGCTTGATTCAGTATTGAAGGCAGAATAATACGGTTTTATATATATATATATATATATATCTGTGTGTGTGTGTGTGTCAAAGCATACAGTTATGTATGTAAATAATTTGTAAAAGAATATATTGTAAAAGGAAGCAAAAGGGTTGAAGACCGAAGCAGTTGAAGTTGTTGTTGTAAAGTGAAGAGTTGTTGCTCAATAAAGTTGACAGGTTCCAACGGAGTGATTTTTCTCCCTATGACAAAACCGTATGGTTTTGAGGGTTTTCCACTCAGCACTAAATCTTGCGTCTCTCTCTTTTGCGAGTTGTCTAAGTTTTCTCTTATATCTAGTATTTTTCTTTTCATGTTCAGTTTATGTATTCAATTCTTTAAATGTTAAATGTTAATTTCTTTGAGATAATTCAAAAGTAATGTAAATCTATTGTTCTGATTCACCCCCCTCTTAGAACTGCCATCACTTCCAACAAGTGGTATCAGAGCATAGGATCCCTTCCTAGGTCTTCCTATAGGGATTATCTAGGGATAAATTGGAAGTATCAATGACACAGGCTGAAGGTGCCCCTCTCACCAGAGCCCCATTATTTGATGGCACTGACTATGTGTTTTGGAAAGTCATGATAGAAGCCTTCATAAACTCTCTAGATGTCTGTATGTGGGAAATTGTTGTCACAAAATACATTGTCCCAAAAAGCATACCCACTGATCCTGATGATAAAACCAAGTACGAACTTGATAAAATGGCCAAATTTTCTATCTTATGCGGTCTCACAATTGATGTGTTTGTCAAAGTCATGTATTGTCAATATGCTAATGACATTTGGGTAAAAATAGAAACTATTTATCAAGGTGATGAAAAGGTTAAGGAATCAAAGTTGATAACTTTGAAAACAAAATTTGATAATTTAAAAATGAATGAGGATGAAAGTATAGCAGCCTACTTCTTAAGAATTGATGAAGTAATAAATTCTAGAAGAGGATTAGGAGAGGAAATTGAAGAACATCATATTGTCGTAGTAAGAACTGTACTACCTAAATTTGAAACTAAAATCTCTACTTTGGAAGATAAGAAAAACTTCTCTAAAATGACCTTACATCAGTTACAAGGAACTCTAACTGCATATGAAATGAGAATCAGTAATAATACTAGTTCCACTTCAAAAGAAACAACCTTCAAGGCTGAAAAACTAGATGAGAGTGATTCAGATATAACAAATGCTCTTGAAGCGTTGCTGGTTAGAAAACTGAAAAAGAAATATCAAGGAAAACCTAAATGTTTTAACTGTGGTCAATTAGGACACTTTGCTGCAAAGTGTCCCTATGCTGATCAAGATGAAAGTGATGAAAAATCTGAAAATTCCTTCAAAAAGAAACCCTGGAATCAGAGAAAAAGATTTAAAAATTTCAAAAAGAAGAGTCTCTTGTCAGAAAAAGACTCAAATGAAGAATCAAATGATTCAGGAGAGGAAGGAGAAACATTTTTCATGGATGAAATAATAAATGTTCAAAAACCAGAATCTGAATCAGATGAAGACATTGATCTTGAAGAAGAGCTTCTTCGCTCTTTACAAGAAATAAAGAAATTAAAGAAACTGATCTCTACTAATGGAAAAGAAAATCGGTCTTTACAAGCTGAGTTGAATAATGCAAATCAACTTATTGAAAATCAAAGAAAGTTATTAGATGAAAAGGAAATGAAATTAACCTTGTTACAAAAACAAATTGATCAATCTGATTCAAGGTTTAATACAATTGAAAAAAGGAGAATCTTTAAAAAGGGTTTCAAATCATTTCTTTAAAGGCTACTATTTTATTTGTAACTTATTTGGTCATAAGGCATATAAGTGCAAGCTAGGAAGAAATGAATCAATATATGGCTTTAAGAAAGAAATTAGATGCTTAAGTGTTATCGCTATGGGCACTTTACAAATCAATATAAACTAAATTTAAGGCCTATACAAGTATGGGAACCTAGAAATATAAACATGGAAAAATCATTTCCATGAACTTGGCAATGAATATCACTGGGGTTCAGGAAGAAGAAGATGAAGATGTGTTGGACTCAGAGTTTGCAAAGAGGGTTCAAGGGAAGCCACTTCCTGAGGTAGAATAGAATAAAAAGGAGGAATATAGTATCCAACACTGATCATTCAATGTGATAAGGAGAACAAAAAGATGGCTAAAGAGTCATCGAATTGAAAAAATGCTAGAGCCTAATTCTAAGGCTATTTCAGTTGCTCATGAAAAATCTATTTCACAGTTACATTCTCCTCCTAATCCATCTCATGATATTGAAGGTACTGATTGTCATATAGATATTGAAGGTGCTTCAAATAAGAAATCCAATAAAGTCACAAAGATATTGCCTCCCACTTGAGTTACTAGATCCAGAAGCAAAAGAAAGGGCAACAAAGATTCAAAAAGTCAAGTGATTCTTGATCTTGATCCTTCAGAGGTAATAGGGCAAGCATGGATATCTAGATGCCCAAAATCCCTAACACAGACAACATTGAAAAATAGAAGGAACTCGAGACAAAGATCACCTCTTTGAGCACGATCATAATTCCTGATCAAGTCAATCTTCAAACACATCCACCGAAGAGAACACTAGTCGCCCCAAAGTGGATGGAAACCTCAATTATCAAAAAGAAAATAATAGTTCTCATTTAATTACCAATTGAGGATATGGTAAGTAAATGTATCGAGAAGGTGAACAAACCAAAGACATTAAAAAATGAAGCCATGATGGAGGTTGATGAAAAAATAGGGTGTTGGATAGCATAAATAGCTAGGCCAATTACTGACATGGACGCAGATGAAGCCTCTACCAAGAAATTCATTGTTGAGAAGATAGACATGAAAGTTGCTTCAAGATTCGCAGATGCTAAGCATTTGACGTCCTCAACTAAACATATGTTATCAAGGGCGTGGAAGGACGATAAGGATAAAACTAGGGAACTCAAATTAACTCTAAAGAAAATGGCAGAGTATATATGTGCTATACAAGATCCAAGTCTAGAGCCACTTTCACGGATTTCACTATCCTTCGATCCTAAATCCCCTGTGGACCATAAGTGTCTTGAAAATATCTAGATGAATATGTTGATGTGTACCTTAATTGGCTAGATTTAATCACACATCAGGGTATTGACAATATCACTAACCTAGTTAAAATCCATAGTGATGCAATAGAGGTAAGCTAAGAGCTAGACATGAAAATTAGTATTTGGGACAATGAAAAGACCAAGTGGAGTACAATGGTAACCCAGATGAGTGACATCTAGAAATATAGGGTTACAAAGTTTTAGCAGAGAATCCTATACCAAACCTTGATGATAATTTTCTCTATGTTTCTAAAAAGAACATTGAATGACGCAACTCGGTCATAAAAAAAGGGTACAAAGAGTTTCTTAAATTGCTCAAAGAACTTACTATACTCACTGATATCATGTAGAAGGACCTCAAGTGCATTGATATTCAATTTCTAAAAGAGGACGACCAGGCTGTAGAAGATACAAGTGAAATGGTAAAAGCATTCAAAGAGAAGATCAAGGTTATCAAGGAAATCAAAGACCTAACTACTGATGACTTTTCTCAATTGGCACAGATTGAATCAATGGTCATTGTTTGTTTAAACCATTTGGAAAAACACAAGAAAAAAGTAGCTCAGATTAAGAAAGATAAGGAGGTGTGGAGGCAAAGAATCATCCATATTGGTCTCCCACATCACCAGGTGATCGTGAAATTCTCTTCAATGCACTTGGAGTGGCAGAAAATATGTGTCACACCACCAGCTCCTAGCCAACCAGTTGACGCTTTTACCATGTCCTAGCCTTGATCGTGCGCTGATTTTCTAGCAATTAGATCATAGTTTACTATCTTTTACTTATTTTCAGTTATCTCCATTTTGTTGGCAAAACTGTTCACTCCTATGGGGTGTTAAGTTTTTACTCTGGTATAAAAACTAATAGCCTGGAGGCTATATATATTTTAAAGTTAGACTCTGGAAAGGTCAAAATTTTGGAAAGGAAAACACATATAGTTTCATTTTTATATTTTATACATTTACACATATATATGTATGGGTTCAATTTAGAAGGGGACTTTTATCTATGAATGAAAGAATATTTACTGTTATTGCAAATCTGTGTGATTGTAAATTATTGAATTAATCTCTGTTGGGTTTGAATCTCCATTTACAAGATTGATTGTAGTTCTTCATTCTGATCGTATGCATGGAAAAAGATGAAATGGATGTATGGAGTTATCAGTTGACCGTTATTTGATTTCATACAAAGTTTGTGAGCTTTGTTTAAGTATTTATACTCTGTCTGCGTTCATATCATATTTATGAATGAATGTGGAATGCCTTTAAGTACTTTCTGGTCAAAAGTATTCTTTTGAGTTAGTTAAGTTATTAAGTAAATTGATTCATTGAAAATTATAAAGGCAGTTGCGCCTTTATGCAGAGGGGGAACTGTGAGTGATTCATCCAACTATTAGTTCAATTTGTTTCTTGCTAAAGGATATAAGAGTCATTCTTTCTATTGAGAATTTTGCGAGAATAAATCTGTCAATCAACACATCAGAAGATGTAAATTCTCAATAAAATGGTAAATATTTGCAAGCAACACACATAGCAACTGCAATATGAAATATGATCATGATAATGATACAAATTTTTTTGATTAAAAATACAAGGAACGTTTCAAAAAAAAACAAAAAAAAAACTGTCATTTTCTTCACTACTGTCTAGTTTGTTCATAGATGGGGAATTCCTTTGGTCTAGCACACTCCCTCCATAAAATTGAAAAAAGTCTCAATTTCCCCCCGCCCCCTTTTTTACCAATTTTCTCTGACTTGGAAATGGGTTATGCAGTCCAAAATTCTAGAAATAAGGGCCTGTTTGGGTGTTGGAATACCAAATGCTGGATATGGTCAATTCTGGAAGATGCTACAATTCTAGAAGATACATATCCTAGAAATGATTTCCGGAATATGGGCTGGACCCGTTTGGCTCACTCGGAAGATGACTGAGAAGATGCATAAATAATTTTAATTGTTTATTTCATAATTTTTTTTAATATAGTGTGTATGTGTGTATATACACACACATACATGTGTGTATATACACACACATGCACACATGTGTATATATACACACATATGTATATGTATACATGTATATATACATATGTGTATATACACACATACACACATCTATGTCTACACACACATATACACATTTGTGTATATATACATATTTACATATATACACACATACACACATGTATATATACACACACACACACGTGTGTGTGTATATACACACATGTGTATACATACACATGTATACACACACATGTCTATACACACGTGTGTACACACACACACACACACACACACACACACACACACACACACACACATATATATCTGTGTGTGTGTGTGATACCACAATAGTGGGTTACACTTTTTTGCCTAAACGGACATTGAAGTCTACATTTTGAGAAAAACTTTCACATTCGAATGCATATTGTTGTTAAACTGTTTGAAATCGGAAGATGAAGTAAACTAGAGTCTTTTAGGATTTTCTGTCTAGATTCTAAATATATTTTTTAAATTTTTTTTTGAATTGATTTTAATGGTTTTTTTTTCTCCCACTAAAACTGCTATGTTGCTGAAAACATCTTTTTCAAAAAGGTACAATGACTTCGTACAACATAACTTTTTTTCTAAAATAGATATCAATGTGCTTCTTTTGAATTTAGTTTTGTAACATCCATACGGAGGGCATGCAATTGGTTTGATGACATTATCATGATTATTGCATATTTTATGAATGTTTGAAGTAGAGTCAACCATAATTTTGACATACCTTGACTGCATAGCTGACAACTTGTTGTGTATTTATCGAAATTCAATTTTTTTTTGATAGAAAGAAGACTCAAAACCGGAGGGCACTGCTATTTTTCAATTTTTTTTTTCTATTTTCTACTATTTTTCATTGAATGTCAAACCTGGAAGTTTATATTTGATAAAAGACCTACATCTGATGCACGTAAAAATACATAGACCTAATTAATTCAAAATTTGTCAAATCTATATTCGTTAGAAAGCACGTTCAGAGTAATTATGCGATGCAAAAGGAGATGTCCCTATTATTCCATTTGAGCCCCAAAGAAATGAAAACTGCATATTGTTGTTAGCCTTTGCAGATGGCATCATTTTTGGGGGTTTTGATAGAAACTACTTTCGATAGAAAGTAGTTTCGATCAAAACTAATTAGTTTCGATCAAAACTACTTTCTATCGAAAGTAGTTTCATGATTTGACATTTCCCCAACGTTTACCAAAGCAATTTGGATAGAAAGTATTCATTTTCTATCGAAAGTCAAAGATGACTTTCGATAGAAACCTATGTCGGCCTCTTTGGTGTCGTTTCAGGTACAGAACGATTACATATAAATAAATATATGTTTTTGTCATCTTGTTATCTCGAAAGTCACAAAATACTTCACAATTTGGAAAAAGAAGACAATTCTGCAACTTGTGATGGGAAATAAAAAGAGAAGGCTAA
>MU226026.1:47779-66739 GCA_018584345.1 Thuja plicata
AGAGTTCAAAATGTTTTAATGTGTAATTCAATTTAGAATCAAGGTTAGGGTTCAATCTAGAGTTTAATGTTTAATTTTGTTTTCATATACATATATGCATATATATATGCACACACACACACACACATATGCATATATATACACATATATACACATATATATATGCATATATACACATATATATTATATATGTACACACACACACACATATATATATGCATATATACACATATACACATATACACATGCATATATACACATATATGCAAGTTGTATATACATGCATATATACACATATACATGCATATATACACAAATTTACAAACAATATATATTATAAAACAATAAAATATGCAAATTATAAACGTGAAAAACATGAAAAAGACGTTTGGTAAAACGGAAGCCCACTCTTCTCTTCTGTCGCTTTCAACCCAGCCAAAACAGTAAAAATGACTGTTTCGGTGGGTTTTTTATTCCGCCAAAAAAACCTACTTACTTTCGATCGAAAGTAAGCAAGTACTTTTGATCGAAAGTACTTGCTTACTTTCGCTCGAAAGTAAGTAGGCACTTTCGATCGAAAGTAACTCACTTCCGATCGAAAGTTTTTAGTCGTTCCGATCAAAAGTATGATGAGTTTTTTAGTGGGCCACGCTTTTTGGGGCGAATTCCTTCCTCCCAAAAAGTGTAACCCACTATTGTGCTATTACCCATACACATGTGTATACACACACACACATATGTGTGTGTGTGTATACATATGTGTATATATACACATGTGTGTATTGTTGGAAATATGTTGAGTCAATGTGACTAAGAGGGGGAGGGGGGGTGAATCAGGAACCAATAAAACTTAATCCTTTTAATACAATATTAGATTATCTACTCTGATTGCATGCATGAAATGAAAAGCAATAAAACATCCACAATAGTTTGATACAATATTTGGTTACCCAGAAACCTTCCAAATAGAAAGTAAAACTGGGGTGGGGATGGTACCCACAATATTTATTACTGCAGTACAAATTTAGCCTGTTAAAGCTTACAATTAACCACTTTTGATGGCCTTCCCTGTTAGGAGCAATAAGGACTATTAGGTCCACCTTGTGAAAGGATTTAATACAATACAATCAAGTAATGCAACTCTGTTAGGAGATTTATAAAGGAATGTTAGGTCCACCTTGTTAGAGGATTTTGCTGATGCCCCTGTTAGGATGAACTAGTAGATGATCTTCAATGCAACTCTACTTTGATGAATAAGATCTAATGATATAAAATAATCACCTAACTGTGATGGATGAGTCTCTATTGTTCCTTATACTGATGTAGCCTCTTAAATAAACTACTTCTTCATATTCGCATACATGCTCTTACACATCTATTCTTAGTCTTAGTCACTCACACTTTGGATAAACAAAATAATTTATATTTATACCTTATCCAAACCAAATGCAACTGTAAGTCAGCTTCCATAAGATAAATAAGCATTTAACAATATAAGCTAAGTCGGCCCAAAACTGTCACTCGGGTCCAGTAATCCATTCTGGAAATACACTGGCACTCAAGCATTATGTTGTCACTCGGGCAACATACTAATCTCTGTCACTTGGGCTACTTTGTGTACTTGGGCTACTCTGATCACTTGGGTAATATTGATTACCACTATCTGCTCGGTCGACACTGCCACTGCTTAGGTTACATAGTAATTGATCAGGTTACACTACTGGCTCGGTCAACACTGTGATGACTAAATGTTTTGGCACTAATTGACAATATGTCTTTCCATAAGGTCATCAATCTCCCCCTTTGGCATTAGTGACCAAAAACACTTATCATGTTCAAAAACTGCTCAGATTCAAAACTCCTTACCATATGCTCAGGATTTTTCAAAATGATTTTTGTAACACTTATATATATCACTGCTCTTCTACTCTTCTGTACATGTATTTCCTATATACATCTTTCCTATATCATATTTCCCCCTTGTTTTTGACACAAATGCCAAAATATATCTATATGGTAATACCAAAATAGGATAGGAAATCACTATGTACCTTTAAAATCTGAGACAAAGTGTTGTCCCAATTATCCTACAACACCTTCAGGATGTGTAACTCTATATGTAACTCTTTTGATAGCTCCATCATAGTTTCTAAAACTGAAAAATTGTTGTCATGAATAAGAGTTTTAGCATGAGCTATATGCTTTTGCATAATATCCATGTGTGGAAGGAGTTGGCTCTGCATGGCAGTGAGAGATTCTATTATCCTTGCTTCTTCCCTTAGTAATTCAGCCTGCATGTCTGTCAGATACTTAATTTTCACAAAATGTGCTGAGCTTGAACTTGGGTTAGGTGCCAACTGATTTGTACTTTCCTTCAGATCTGTATCAACCTTTGTCAGCTTTGTCTTGATTTCCATTGTGAAATTTGAAGTATCACTTAGCTTTATAAATAATGAAGTAACATTATTTACTGTAGTCTCTAGAGAGATAATGAGAGAATTTAGCTTGACTTGGTCAATTGCAATCTTGCTTGCAACACTCTCTAGGAATTTGTTCTCAAACTTTATTTTTCCTTCTACAGTAGTTTTTATTGACCATTTAAATCTTTATTAAACTTGTGAACTATGTCTACAAGTTGCTCCATAATTGAATCATTCTCATTTACTTCTATTTCTAGTGCATCTAGGAATATACCTTTGATGTCTTCCAACACTTTGTTCCTCTTCTTCTCTTCTCAAAGCTTCTATTGTGTGGCTCTTTTCTTCCATAGCTCCCCTAGTGCGTCCATTTTCTCTACTGATAGATTGGATAGATCCCAATTTGGAATCACAATGTCTTGCTCAAGATCTATATCATCAGTTACTGTTTCCTTTCCTTTTCCACTTTCCTTAGGATTGGGTGAAGGAACAATTTCCTTACCTTTCCACTGTCATCTACTTCCTTTCCTTCCTCTGATTTCTCCTCAATATTTAGTTGGAATAGTTCATTGACATTTTTAGCACCTACTATAGGGTATGAATCAAATGTAGCATCTATTCTCACTGAAGGAATGTCCACAATTACCTTCTGTGACTCAGTCAGGCTTGGTCCTGTAGTAGGTGGAGCCTACTGCTCGGTTCCTACTAGTCCTGATGTTGATTCAGTAGAATTGTCTATGCTCAGAGATAGAATGACATGAACTGGTGATTGTGGTAGAGATACCATTACCTCTACTACTATCATCTCTGCATTGGATGCTTCAATGGATTCCACCTCAGGTAATTTTGCATCACCAGTCTTCTCCTTGTGTTCTGAACTCGGTACTTCAGTCTTGTCTTCTTATTTTATTTCTAAGACTGTCTTCCATATGCTTGTATCTTCCTGCACCACATCCTCTATCTTCTTATTCAATACTTGAAAGGTCCTGAACCTTGAAGTGTGATTTCTTTCATACCTGGTCATTGCCTCTTTCACCTCTTTGTTTGTCATATTAGGCATGATTTACCTCAATGTCTATTCTCTGATGTCTTTTTCTGTTCGGACAACATTGCTCGAGGGAATAGATATTGCCTTGAATAGGTCTTTAGGCATATGAATCTTCAACTCGGATGGATCATACTTCCATTTAGTCATCTTCTCTACAACTGCTTCCTCAATTTGCTTGTGTTCATCCTTCATTTTGGAAGCATAATTGAGAGATTTCAGAGAACTCATACCACTACGTTCTCTTAAGGCTTCAATTTTATTCTCAAAGGTAGGTGGATGCTTCTTGAATGTGATTTCCTCTTCTTCATCTTCCTTAGGTTATGTGATTTTCCTTCTTGATCTCCTTGGTTTGCTGGTTGTGAGGATAGGGGTAGGGGCCTTAGGTGTTTTCTTGAGAATTGGCCTCTTTTTCTTCTTAGGAGGCTCTACTTCTACCTCTTCCTCTTCCTTTTCAGATATATCATCTTCTATCTTGATTTCCTCTCCTTGGCTTACTGAGATAGAAGGAGAATTCTTTCCATACTTCTTTCCAAACTATTCCATCCTTTTCTTTCCTCTTTTCAGAATTTTAGGAATCTCAATCTCTATTGAAATTCTTCTTTTGTTTCTTCATATGTACCAAAGTAAGGTGCTTTGGGGTCAACAAGCTCATTCACAAGAGCTTCGATTATATTCTTAGTCTCATCTATGTTAACCTCATATACAAGAGGTTTCACCCATGCTACCCTAGGTCTGACTGCCTGAATATATACTTTATCACAGTCAACTAGGAAAAAAACATCATCCTTATGGTTTTCAACCAATTTTTTAGGAATTCTATACCTATTATGCATCTTTTTTCTGAATTCCTCAAAATATGCATCCATGATGCTCTCACAATTGTCTCCTAACTCAGCTATAAACTCATTTATCTGATATATAATTTTGGTCCATCCTTCTTCCAAACAACTATGCCTTTGGAAGGGAAAAATTTTTGAATGTAAAAGAAGATACAAACCAGAAGTGAACCAAACTTACATGGATTGGTCTTTGATGCCCGGATGCTCTCCATGTTCTTGCTTAATTGGATGAGCTGCAACTTGGCAAGGTCAAATGAGAGGTTGTTCTTGATCACCTTGTATGCCAAGTCCACAACCTCACATGGTGCGCTGTAGATTTTGTGAGCAATAACATGAATCCCAAACTTCAATTCCATGTCAATTACTACATTAAGTCTCATGCCTCTTCCATCCCACTTGGTAAGATTATTCTCAGCTAGGGCATCCCGAGGTAGGGTTTTGGTAGCTTTGGACTTGTCCAACATAGGATACCATGTAACACAATATATCATTGTCTTTGTGATCTTCACGGGTTGCTCCAGCCATAACAGCATGTCATGAACATGGCTTAGAATGAACCTAATCCACTTAACTTGGAAATTATGTGGCATATGCATGATGTGAGTCAAACCCTTGACTTCTAGATGTTTATGCTCTAGCTTCAGATTTCCGGCATCACAGAGTTTATCATAAGCACTCTTCATTTCCAATGTTCCAAGCTATTGAATTGTACAATGATAGAAGGATCGAATGTCATTAATTAACAATACCCTTGGAGGAATCATGGAATGAGCTCCCATCAGGTCTATCTCTTCTGCAACCGCTGGATGAATATTAAACTTAGGAGGATCACAGATTGCATTCCTGACCAACATCTCAGATCCTTTCTTGACCTTGCTGCTGGATGTAGATGCCATTATGCTCGAAGGCTCGATAAAAATTCACAACTAAAAACTTTTGAATACAAATTTGCTCTGAATCGCTTAAGGCACTATATCACTCTGTAAACTGAAAGATTTGTAAATAATAACACTTACAATTCATCTTTTATAAGAAATTTTACCGTTGAGTTTTCATTAAATGTTCCGTACATGGTAGTTGGCATAGCTTGGAATGAAGCTCGGCGAACACTAACTTCAATATCCTCAAAACCATACAACCTGACTTAACTCTGTTAAGCCTGTACAACTCGGGTGTTACTGAGATCTTGACTCGGTTAAAACTACAATATGTCCTAGTGCATCAATATGCTGATTTGGACTTACTATCATGTCTGGAACTGATGTAGGATGACTTTTATGCACAGTTCCAGTAGTCTCCTTGCATGTTTACTCAGAGATGGTAGATCTACCCAGTTCACTACTTTGGGTGCCATTCGATCCTTAATTGTTTTGATTTGAACTTTTAGGAGATTTCCTTACCCACTGTTGATTCATCCGAGTTTTGATTTCAGAAACTTTTTCTTTTCCTTTCTCAAAACCAGTATCCACTTTTTCTTTGTTCATGAAATTCTTGCTTAGATGACCGAGTTGTTTAGATACATAACATCTCTTAGTAGGATTCCTATTTCTGAGGTGACTCTTTACACAATTTGCACCAATATTCCCATATTCACCACAATGACAACATCTGCTCCATGTGTTGTAATTTTAACCAAAAATTTCTTTAGCTAGTTGTTCAGCAGGGTTCCATTTCTTAGTTCTGCACTCGGAGGATTTGTGGCCTTGTTTGTTACAATTGAAACATTTTCCTTCAAACTTAGGTTTCTCAGTGCATTCACCTGCCCTATGTCCATGTTTGTTGCATCTATAGCATTTACCATTAAACTTTGATTTTCCATTGCTCCAACACTTGTTTATTGTGTGCCCTAACTTGCCATAATGATTACAAGTAGGTATGCTATTCTTTTGAGTTCATTGATGTGAGGATTCACCTTGTTCAGTATAACCTAATCCAGTCTGTCCATGATGTCTGAGTTGAGTTTTCTCTGTCAACTGATCCATGCTTCCTTGTGAATTCATCATACTCTCATTGGTCTATTTTTCAGCATTGAGATCATTCTACAGTTTTTCATTTTGTATTCTCAGATTGATAACTTCTTGATTTACATTATTGAGTTGATTTATCATATCTGCTTGCTGGAGTGACAAATAATGGATTTCATTTTCTTTTTCTTCTAATCTTGTACTCAACAATCTTTTATCTTCTTGTGCCATTTCTCTGTCATTTTCTGATTGACTCTTTTGTTCTATGAATTTGCATAATCTGACTGAATGAATTTCTTGTTCTCTTTTCAAATTTTTGACTTCTTCATGTAAATTGAGATTCTTTGCAAGTAGGTCTTCAATTGCCGCATCTGTTTCTTCTGAACTTCTTTCTTTGCATAGGTCATCAATTCTTTCTTCTATGTAACTTTTGTCATTCATCTGTACTGCTAAATCTTTTCTTCTTTTCAGGGAAAGAGAGAGCTGCTCCTTGAGTTTCTTGATCTGATCCATGGCCACATGTAGATCTATCTTTTCATTTTCAATGGCTTTCTCCAGTCTGTATATTTCCATTGCCTCTGATCTTTGCTCAAGTTGTTAAACTTCTATAAAGAGAACCTTTTTCTTTGATACCAATTCTTGGAAATATGTTGAGTCAATGTGACTGAGAGGGGGGGGGGGGTGAATCAGGAATCAATAAAACTTAATCTTTTTAATCCAATATTAGATTATCTACTCTATTGCATGCATGAAATGAAAAGCATTTAAACATCCACAATAGTTTGACACAATATTTGGTTACCCAAAAACCTTCCAAATAGAAAGTAAAACTGGGGTGGAGATGGTACCCACAAGATTTATTACTACAGTATAAATTTAGCCTGTTAAAGCTTACAATTGACCACTTCTGATGGCCTGCCCTGTTAGGAGCAATAAGGACTGTTAGGTCCACCTTGTGAAAGGATTTGATACAATACAATCAAGTAATGTAACTTTGTTAGGAGATTTATAAAGGAATTTTAGTTCCACCTTGTTAGAGGATTTTGCTGATGCACCTGTTAGGATGAACTAGTAGATGATCTTCAATGCAAATTTGATTTGCTGAATAAGATCCAATGATATAAACTAATCACCTGGCTGTGATGGATGAGTCTCTATTGTTCCTTATACTGTTGTAGCCTCTTAAACAAACTTCTTCTTCATATTCACATACATGCTCTTACACATCTATTCTTACTCTTACTCACTCACACTTTGGATAAACAAAATAATTTATATTTATACCTTATCCAAACCAAATACAACTGTAAGTCGGATTCCATAAGATAAATAAACATTTAACAATATAAGCTAAGTTGGCCCAAAACTGTCATTCAGGTCCAGTAATCCATTCTGGCAATACACTAGCACTCGGGCATTATGCTGTCACTCGGGCAATATACTAATCTTTGCCACTCAGGCTACTCTGTGTTCTCGGGAAACTCTAATCACTTGGGTAATACTGATTACCACTATCTGCTCGGTCGACACTGCCACTGCTCGGGTTACACTGCTGGCTCGGTCAACACTGTGATGACTAAGTGTTTTGGCACTAATTGACAATATGTCTTGCCATAAGGTCATCAATACATATATATAAATGTGTGTACATATACATGTGTGTATATGTATATATACACATGTGTATATACACAGATGTATATATATACATGTGTGTATATATACATATGTATATATACACATGTATATATATATACACACATACACACATATATGTATATATATGTATGTATATTACACACATATATATACACACACACGTGTATATATACACACAGGATGTGTTATAATATATACATGTATATATATATATATGTATATATATATGTGTGTATATATATGTATATATATACACACATATATGTGTATATACACACATTTATACACATATACACACATTTGTGTGTATATATACGTATACACACATATACACACATACACACATTTACACACGTATCATGTCACATATTCGACAAGATATTAAATTTGCTTTTGTAAAAATTGGAAGTGGAATTCGAAATTCCAATTCCACCTATTTAGGTGGAAGATTGATATACCCATTTTGGGGCAAAATTGGAATTTCGTAATTCCAATTCCATTTTTATTCATGGACCCAAACATGGAATTTGGCATTATTCAGAATTAGATAATGCCAATCCAGTCTAGGTCCAGCCCCCAAACGGGCCCTTAAGGGAAGTGGCTAATTAATCTCGTTCAGATAGTGGTCTGAATATATTATTTTTCATTAATGTTTGTAAGTAAAAATATTCCTCATTATTTCATCAGCTGTACAGAAGGATTTATCATTATTTTAATTGTCTGACTTTTATTTATTGGTTCAAAAATAAAAATGTATATTCATTAGCAACAATAAAAATATAATTCACTTTATAAAATATATTTATTTATAAACTCATGACATACTATCATATAGTTACACAATAAAGAATGAATACTCTTTGCAAAATTTTCTTCACATTTGTTTAATAATGAATTTCAATAATTACTAATTACAATATATCAATGACATAGTCAATTCATGATGAGGAATAAAATAAATTATTTATTTAAAATTCCACTTTAATCACATGAGGTAAAAGAAGAGACAAAAGTTAGACATGAAAACATACACATTGACTACCTCGTGTGTGCGGGAGCTATCCTCCTCTATCTCAACCACACTCTCGACTTCTTCCTACAACCATTTAGACACACTCAAACCCACATCAGTAAGATAATTAATCATTAAAATATCACATCATCATCATCATCATCATCATATGACATCAACATCTAAGTAACATCAACATAAAATGCAACATCATAAAAGATGTCTAAAATCATATCCACATAATTTGAGGTCCAACTGACCTAGTCAACAAGTCAAAATGTTGCTAGATGATTCTAGAAAATAGGGGTCTCAGAGACTGAGCCGTGACATATGCGGACAAACAAACGCTCAGCAGCTTGCATAGGAAGAAAGCTTTTTGAAAATTGTTTTTTAAAAAAACACATAGCTGCACATTTCTTTCTTTCTCTAAATTTAGAGAAATTCACGTCGGCTGGGTTAGCTCTAAATTTAGACAAAGATGGCCGTTTTTCTATTTGTGAGAAATTCGCACGTCTATAAAAATGCAGCCAACGCTTTTGATTTTACTCTGCTTTTTTTTTTCATGGTTTTGATTTATTCAACTTATCAGCTGTCTAAAGCCATACAAATATTTCTTTACTTTCATCTCACTATTTTACAGTAACTGTCGCTCAGCAATTTTAACAGGCAATGGCCCGTAAAAAACAAATGTCGATGGAGGAGAAAAAGATTGCAAATAAGTATGCTCATCTTCTGCCAGAATACAATGAATTAGAGAAGGTGCGTGGATAGAGTTCTATTTTTTTTTTTATGAATGTGTGTAAGTGTCTATTAAATTAAAAATGTAGATATATTGAAAGAATAGGAAGATACAAGATTATAATGTCTGAAAAGTTAAGTGTTAATGGAGGATGGGTTTGACTTGTATCTTTGGCAATTTCATAAAATTAATGTTTGAATTTTGATAATTTAATTAAATCGATCAGATTTTCATAATCTATAAGAATTTTCAATTTGATTTTTTGTTTTGATTGTGTGTAATTTTTAGCATCAACGTTTCGGATCAATCATCAGGATAAGAGCAAAGAGCATGAAGGAATTTTTGCATTCCTTCATGCTCTTTGCTCTTATCCCGATCATAGATCATGGAGTGTGATCCGAAACGTTGATGCTAAAAATTACACACAATCAAAACCAGAAATCAAGTTGAAAATTTTGATAATTTGTTTTATTTCTACCTATTTCAAGAATAAGAAATCAGTTTGAGAAACCCATAGGTAATATAAGCTGACTCAAAAATAAGATAAAAATAATAATAAATCTATTAAACAATTGAAATTCTTAAAAACTTTATTTAATTGAAATTCTTTGGCAATTGTATACTAGATTTAGGATTAGGGTTTTAATTGTGATAATTTTATACTTATGCTCTCTTTTGGAATTGGTGTTTCAGTATGTTGATTAGGATTTTTTTGTTTGTAATCTAGAGTTTTTAACGTTTTATCCCAATTTGGTTTTATTTGCAGGAAGTCCAAGAAATGAGAAATGAGTTGCAGACAGCCAAATTGAAGAGAGATTATCTGGAAGGGATGGTCAGGTGAGTGATAGCATGTTCATAAAATCTATTTGTCTGGTCAAAGCTATGGAGATAAAAGACTAGATGTTCTTATGGTAATGGTAGATATTTGTAGACCTGATGAGAAAATTCATTCTTCTTTTCTGAACATTTGAATATTTGTGTTTCTTTTAAAGAATCATCTGTGAATGGGTATTTGTTGAGTCCTAAATTATGGTACTCAGATTCATTATGTTGCTTGACTTTTATCTGTCATAGGTTCCTCAAACAAAACCGTAGGAAGCTGAAGAAAATATCTGGTGATTCAAAAGCCAGTGAAATGGGTAATGTTAACAAGCCTGTCAGAACTAGTCCATATATGGATCAGATTAATGAGTCCACAAATTTGGGAACCATTGACAAGGAGATTACTGGCACTGCAAAATCTGAATATGCGTTGAAGGCACCCACTCATGAGGATAATATTGCAACTCAATTTCAACATACAACTGTGTCACCCATTTTTGATAAGAAAGTTGCTTTCCAAGAGAATCAAATATAAGATGAATTGCTTATTAACAAATTCTTTATTTTCCTTCCAATATTGAATGTGCACAAAAGGTCATTTTTGTTTTTCATTCTTTTCATTGGTAGTGGCTATCATTCATGTAAAATGTACTAAAGGCAAAAAAGAGTCAAACTTTTTTTCCAAGATTCGCTAAAATGTACTGTTTTTTTTTTTCATTTTTTTGTAGTTTTCCACCACAAAATATGCCATCATGAAGAACAAATATTGAAAATTTCTTGAAAATCCGTTGTGTTTTCTATTTTTAAAAATTTGGTCAACAAGTGTTTAGGATTTTAAATATTAAAAGTTGTCATTCATCAAAGTTGGCTAACACTATCCTCTTCAACTTTTCAAATAATTTATTAGTTTAATTACATCTATATCATAAACATAAAAGTTATTATTTTTCCTTACATTATTATTATTTATTTTGCATATAACATGAATTGAGTTTTAGAGATTTCACAACTTACATTTGAATATATTAAATTAATAAATAATATATGTTAGCACATATAATTGAGAATGTAATGTAAACTTAATAATTAATAATTAGCTTCTAAATATATAATGTATATAATGCTTGTTTATATTATAAAAAGATTATAATATGAAAGGTTGTGTATAATAGACTATTCTTATATCATATTAAATTAATGTGTAAAATATTGTCAAAGGGAACACAATAGTAATAAATATAAGTAGGATTTTCTATATTCATTTGCATGTTAACTTTTCTTACTAGAAAAAAATAGAGGTGTTGATATTTTGACAGTTAACCCACATGGAGTTCATAAACAAACATAAAAAATGAAAAAAATTGAGCTAAAATGACAAAAAGCTCAGTGCCACTTAGCTCTGTGCATAATTAAGAAGAAGCGGAGGAGCCAGAGCCATCCTCATCAATGGCGTTCGATGCAATCTCATCTGAATCAGATTGATGATCCAAGTTTCGTTCCTCCCTGACTCTTCATCATCCCGATCTTTATCCTGTTCTTCATTCTCTGCACCCACCTCTGCATCATCCTCCTCATCAACCTCCTCCTCCTCCTCTGCCTCATCGTTGTCATCATCCTCTACATCCTCCTCCCCCTCATCATTTTCAAAGGATTCTTGGCTTCCCAGGCCATCCAACTTTTCCTCGTATTTGTACTGATAGAACCAACCTAGATCTTCATCCAGGTCATCCCCATATGGTTCATCCAAACCTTCCTCCAAGCCCAGGAATTTCGAGAGGAAGGCGTTGTCTCTTTTCATCATAAATCTTCTTATTTGATGTTCTTCCCATTCCCATCCCTATAAAATGAAGATGCGTCTGGGAGGCCTGCCATACATGTTTCTTCTTGTGCCTGAGCCAAAGCCTGGGAATGGTTCTCCGACAGTCATAACTATAGCTAAGTCCCAAGGAAGTGGAGTGGTTAGCTCTTCATTAATGTTGATGATTGCTCCATGCAAGCCCACCAAATAATCACTATTAAAAAGACGATGACAAAGCTCCTCATCCATAAGAGGACCTCATCATAGCACTTTGTCACGAACATTAAATAAATTGGCACTCTTTTATATACAATTGAAACAAATAAAGACAAAGTATTCGTAAGGGATTCTTAAGTTTGTCATTGGTGCACCTATCCAACAATATTTGTTTGAGAAAGGACCTTTATTATTGATTGCATTGAAGTGGAATTCTATATTTTTACCTCTCCCACTTTTTTTTAGTTAGCTATTTTTTATGAATTTGTGAGAGTAAGTTTTGTGAAGAAATAAAAGTTTCTATTTTGTAAAAGGGCCCTATTATTTCAAATATTTGGAGGTTTAGAGATGTATAGTACAATGAAGGAAAAATGGTTTATGAACATTTTTCATAAAATAGTGAAACTAAATGAAATAAATAAAATTTGAATTAGAGAAGAATTATTTTATGGTATATAATATTGTTGAAAGATTAGGTACAATTTTTGTTATAGGATTAGCTACTCTCATTACATAAGTTAATGATATTTTTAAAATTGTGTCTTGAACGATAGAAATGAATTTCTTCTAGAAATGAAGATGTATGGAAAGAAGTTAGCAAATGTTTCCTTGTTCTTATTATATCTTGGCATGAAGAGAAATCTTCAATCTCCTTCAAAAACTATTTTTTAAGGAAAACACTTGTAATGTAAATTTTAAGGTCTATTTATCGTATTATAGGTTCTTTTGACATTAGTAATTATATTATTACATTTCAAAATATTTGTAAATTTTTATTTGTAACAAAAGAGCATGTAATTATTTTTGGCACGATATGTCTACAACGGAAGGGATTACACTATATATACTATCTTATATAGAAGTTCTCTTTTTCAATATCTATAATAAATCATTTATACAATATATCAATATTTTCTCTTTGAAAGAGTATGGATGACATGTTTTGTTTGAGTTTGATATTAGAACTCTATGGTGTTGTGCTAACATGTATATTCTTATTCTCACAGTCAAATATGTTTCTTTTAAATACTATTCAACTATGCATAGATATGCATAAATGATGAAATATATCTAATAGAAGTATGCATATATAAGAATTGAAACAAATTTATTTAAATTTATGTATACAAAATGAATCTAGCAATAAAGTTTTATAAAATTATATCTATATTTAAGTTTTTTCAGAGTAACTAGAATTAATACTTAATCTAAAAAACCTCATCCTAAAATAAACTTGGAAAATTATGACTTAAGATCTTAATTAGTCAATTATAATAAAAATTTAATTAATTATTTAATTTAAATAGATCAATAAAATTCTCAAAAAAATAAATATTAAAAGATAAATATAATTAGTCATAATATCTTAATTAGTCTACTTTAAATTTATAAGAACTAATAATTTGAATACTAATACCTAATGACCATACATACATTATCAAACAACTAATTTAAAATGGATAATTATAATTGGTGTTTCATTATCGTGAAACAACTTCAACAATCATCACTCTTAAACGATTTTATTGAATGGAGAAAACATGGTTCCATGGGATAAACACTTCAAATTATTTTTGATTTTCTATAATTATTGATCAATTTTTGAATGATCATTATCTCTTTTCATCGTTGTTCTTTCAACTCCATTGGATCATCCTTCATACTCGCTTGAGTGTCTTGAGAATGCGTTCCTACATGACATTCAATTTTTATAAGATAATATCATTTCTATATATTAGGAAAAAGGGCTCTCTGAACCAAATTACCATTTTGGGTGACGATTGTTGGCATTATGGAAGTTTTGGAGGAGATATGAAGAGAGGTCATGATTCGAGGCATAATTGGTTGTCATTGATGGAAACGTATTCAGTTATCATGATTGCAGTGATCGGTAAGAAATGTTCATGATAGGTAAAGGGAAGTTCAACTATTTATGTTGACTAGTGTTCAGGAAGAACAATATCAGACGTGGTAGCGGTCGAGTTAAGGAAAGATTCAAGTGTTGCGATCATAGATATAGTTTGTATATGGTAAGTGGAATTCATGATTCCAACCACAAAAATTTATATCAAGTTTTGAATGAGAAGGCAATTTACCTATCTGATCACCGATCAAAATTTCATATTAATTTGATTAAGGCGATGGATTTGAGGCTGACATATTAGTTTTAATGATTGGTAATAAGTTTGAGGATGACATATTGGAGGTTGTTGATGCTAATTTCGAGGAGGTTGGCTAATCTTTTGAGCTGACTATGGTGGAAAGTTATAGGTCTTGTGTGACTTAATGATATTCTATATAAGGAGCACTAAATTGTTTGATTTAGGGTTGCGATCATATTTTCAGATTGGGTGATCACGAATTGAAGGAGGAGAGATCAGTACAATATTAGAAAGGAAAGGAGAAGAAAGAATTTGATAGGCAATCAGTGACATTATAGAGATCAACATATCTTGTTTCTCCCTAACAGTTGCAACAGGTCAAATCCCTTAACAGGGTGAACTTTAACATGTTCTTATTTGTAATTCCTTTAATAGGGTAACTTATTTATTGAGGTTTGAAATCCTCTAGCGAGGTATATCATAGCCGATCATTTTATACTACTAACAGTGTACTAGTAACTCCTAACAGGGTGAACCCTCAGTAAGGGCATTTGTAGCTCCTAACAGGGAAAACTCATTTACTGCAGTAGTGGGCTTGTGATTGTCATCCCCACCATGGTTTTTTTTCCCTCTTACAAGGGTTTCCATGATAAAATATTTGTCTTTTGTGTGTTGAGATTGTGGATGCTTGATATTGTTAACTTTTATTTGTTTAGTTCAGTTATATGCTTTGTTGTTTGGAAGTTAATAGTGCAGTTACTTATATGGGTATGTGCAGGATCATGGTATGCCAAAAAGTGGCAATGTGAAAAATGATCTTTTAACTCATCCAAAAGTGCACTAAAAAGTGTGTTCACTTTTTAGTAGGCTTGGGTGTCAGTACACATAGCCAAACCAAAAGCCAAAGCATAAGCCTAATCGGATATCTGATTTTATATATCGTATATCAGATTTTTTCCAATAAAACTTATTTAGTCCTGCGGACTGTGTTTCTCAGTTTTCATTCTGAAAATGTGAAACACGGCCTAGGGGTTTCTCATATCTAAAAACAATCACATATCCGATTTTCCCATTTGACATTTCTCTCCAAATTCAACATGTATGTAGAATTTTTAAGTTGTTTTTGTTATTTTTTGTTTTTTAATTGAAATTTGTAGTTTTTGTTAAAACTAGGGTTTAATTGATATTGTTTATCATTTTTTTAAATATTGATTATAATTGTATATGTGGTTTTTATTGTAATCAGACATCAACTCAAACCAATCAGAAAAACCTCCCAATGATCCCGCAAACAATCTGAAACCACCTCCAAACAACCCGTAACCACCTGAAAAAAATCCCCCACTTTCAAAAGACCAACCAATTTCAAACCCTCAACATTTAGAGGATCTTATAGGAGACAGTCTAAATCATCTTAGAGGATTTCAGACTACATATCCCAATATTCCCACATTGTGCCCCTTGTTTTCCATGTTGAACTCCATTATTGAAAACATGGAGAAACTTACAGAGCAACATAATGTTGCACTTCTTTGGCGCGATTCCATGCACACCAAGTTTAATGATGGGCTTGATTATGACCAAGTTATGAACCTAACTATAACAAAACATGACATATCTAACCTTTTTTTGGATGCCAAAACTGGATTAAAAGTGGACCCTAAAAATCCCAAGTTGTCAATTAAATGGTGCACAAATGATACAATACGTGACCATTTTTGAGACCGTTGGTGGATGTTTTTTGATGGACCACCCCACAAAAATTTGGATATCCCATTATATTTCTTAAGAAAATTATATACTGAATTTGTGCTTAATCACAAGGTAAATTATTGGAGCATGAGACCGAACCAGGGCATAGGCTTAGGTGCTCCTTAGGACAAGCCATGGGAACACCGGGTGAAATCCAGCACATATGCCCCCCCCCCCCCCCCNGCCCCCCCCCCCCCCGAGATTTCACCACCTCCTATAGTGCAACATCCTGATATTATTGTTGAGGTCAGCTTACTAACTATTTGATCCATTCACACTTTGAGTGATCTATTGGTTAGGCAGAGTGCGACATTTTTGCTTCCTCGTGCTGATGATTCTGACTCTTCCACATCCTCCACAAGCTCACATGTTTGTGTGCTCCACACTTGCATTATGTGCAAGAATATGTGCTTGGGTCCCCTGAATGATAGTGATGCATATAACTATGTCTTTGAGGTGGATGATACTACACAACACACTACAAGCACTGAAGCACCTCATGGATATGTCCATCACATGAGAGATGAGGAGGGGCATGCAGAGCCATGGACTCCTACTATTACGGTAAGAGTAAATAGTTAACTTGTCACATTGTATTTAATTTTAAACATTAATATTTTTAGTATATTTTTCTTATAATGATTTCCCACTTATGGTTTTTATGTGTTCCATTTATGTTCAGTTGATGATGGAGGAGGAGATGGCATAGGTGGACATAATTTTGGCCATTTCATTTGGCCTTGACACTTCCACGGTACATACATTTTAATGTACCCATTGGTTTACTTTTAATAATAGTATACACATGTTTTCTAATTTTTATGAGCATCTTGTTACATACTGATGCAGGTTTCACCAGCTACCATTGGGGGCAATGTGAGGGGTTCAAACATCAAGTGTTGACAAGGGGAAGGCAATTAAGTATTTTAGATTGGTTATGCATACATGTATACTTGTCACTTATGCATACTCATTTTTAATTTACATGGTTTATTTGACAGAGGGTGGTGTTTGACGATGTCATGAGACCAGTTCACTATGGTAGAGACACATGCATCTCAATTCATAGTGATAGCCCCACGGTACGTATATTTCTAAATTTATTTGTTTGTATTTTACTATCAAGTATATATAATATGATCAAGTCATGATTGTATCAAGTATCTATCTGACTTTTGTAGGTTAACCCTAGTTTGAGAGAGGTACAATGCCAAGGGTTTGCATCATTGATGACCCAACTGACATTTCCTGAAGAAAGCTCAACATAGGTAAGTTTTAATGTTAATTTAATTAATTTGTAAACATATATTTACTACCAAGGATTTAACATTAAATAGTATAACTCATAGATCAATCTCATTTTCACAAACATATACATGTCAGAGTCGACATTGGTGGCATTGTCCCTTCATTACCAAGGACATATGTTAGGACTTCTGACCACATAAGGAGACAGAGAGGCGAGGCACATAAGAATTCAATTTTAAAATTTGTTTATTTATTATTGTTGACTATGAATTTGAATTTTTATTTTTAATTTGTAGAAACTATAGAGATTAAGTAATCTAACTTGGGGTTTCACTTTTGTGTTTGAATGCAGGATCCATCAGAGCCAAAGAGTACTTCAAAGAGGCTCCATTCTGATGATCCACTAGTAGAATAGGACATCCTAGAAACATTTGTAGTTGTTTCTTATTTTGAGATGCCATATGGCACATTTTGAGATGGCGTATGCCACATTGTATCTAGATATGGGTATGTGCAAGATCATGAGGGGCCAAACTATGCCCTTAAGTGACAATGAAAAATCAAAAAATTAGGGTTAGTAAACTTGACGTGAAAATTTGAACTAGCTATCAACCTAATATAAAAAAGTTGTAAGAATAGAATCTGTAGGAAATTGAATGTAGTTTCTAAACTGCTAGGCCTTTTCTAAAAAAAATTAAATATGATTGGTGAAAAGTATAGATTTCAATGCAGCAGTACAAAAATTTTAGGAAAAAAATAAGAAGTAGGTGTATGTCTGACCACCTTAATCATAATCAAATGATAATATTTTTTTATAAGATTTTATATATAAGTAGTAGACTCATACCTGGATGTGACGCATATTTTTTTGTAATTTTATTCCAATAAAATAATTAATTATGAATTTTCTGCTACAAAATTTTCAAAATAAAATAACTCCTGTGTCTGACCACCTTAACTCATTGAAAACTTAAAAAAATTCTAAAAAAAATCCCTTATAGTAGGCAAAGCATAGAATGTGACACATTTTTGGGATTTCAAAAATGTTATACCGTTTGAAAGTTATAGCTATTTTTCAATCAGTATATAAATCAGCACTTTAGAGGTAACTCAATTAGAAAATAACTAATAATTACTTCAGTTTTTTGCTTCTGGATTTGATTGTGTTAGTGTTTTTAGCATCAATGTTTTGGATCACACTCCGTGATCCATTATCAGGATGAGAGAGTGCAAGAAATGTAAAAATAAGGTGCAGAAAAAGTCTCACTCAAAAGATATAAAAAGGGGGAAGGGGGTAGAGAGGACACACACAGAGAGAGAGAGAGAGAGAGAGAGAGAGAGAGA
>MU226026.1:71846-88069 GCA_018584345.1 Thuja plicata
TCCTACGACCCCTTGGGACACACTTGAGCATTCCAATGGGTCATGGGGACTTCCTAGTGGTCCTAACATGTGATAAGGCATACAAGGACCACTAGAAAGTCCCCATGACCCCTTTGGAATTCTCAAGTGTGTCCTAAGGGGTTGTAGGACCCCTAAGGATACACTTGAGTGTTCTAATGTGTCGAAAAGGGTCATGGAGACTTTCTAAGGCCCTAACACATGATAAGGCATACTAGGAACCCTAGGAAGTCCCCATTACCCCTTTCAACACATTGGATTTCTCAAGTATGTCCTAAGGGGTCCTATGACCCCTTAGGACACACTTAAGTGTTCTAATGTGTTGAAAGGGGTCATGGGGACTTCCTAAGGGTCCTAATGCGTGATAAGGTATACTAGGACCCCTAGGAAGTCCCCATGACCCTTTTCAACACATCGGAATGCTCAAGTGTGTCCTAAGGTGGTGCAGGAGCACACCTAGCTCAAACCCCTAGCTCTTTATTTCTTGCATGTACCGACTCTAGCCAAGTCAAGAGAGTGTGTGTGGACCTTAGAAGGTAATTTGTTTTATTTCCCTAATATGGATATGAATAGGTCAATCCATGTTTAGATAGGTTTCTTAGTTGGTTTTCTTTAGTTGTGTGTGTGTGTGTGAGGTAGTTTGGAAGCCTCTGGAAATCCAACCAAGGCATCAGGAACCCTTGATAAGCTGCTCGGCTAGCACTGCTGCTCGACTAACACTAGAGATCGGCTAACACTGGAGCTTGAAAAACACTGATTGTGACTGGTTCTCAGCTTGCATTACTATTGCTCAGCAATATCCTGTCATAACGGCCCATGAAAATTGGATCTTGTCTTTTATGGACAGTATGGTTAGTTGTAACGATTCCTAAAGAGATTCTTGCGAATAAGTGGGCAGTTAGGGTTATTCCAATGAAAGGATGGTTACTAATAACATCCAAAGCCTTCATTTTAGAGATCAAGAGAGTAGAGATTGAAGAAGAGGAGAAGCTACAGGAAAGTTAGAGATTTGCAGATTATTGTATTATTTTGTTTTGTTTCCAGTAATGAGAAGTTGTAGGTTGTGTGTTTAGTGGATATGAAGTTTCTTTGTGGGTCCTTTTGCATGCAAGTAGATTAGTTACTTTATTTTCTATTTTGTAAGCTATTAGTTCTTCACCTATTCTGGGTTGTAACCATTAATGGCCCCTCGAGATTCTTGAATCCATGCCGAGATTCATGTGTTGGAATGGAACTCGAGAGGAGCCCTTGTATATACTTTTCCTTTTGGTTTTGGTAGGAGTAGCAAAAGGTATGAATCTAGAGATCTTACCCTAGGAAAGCTTAGTAATAGTCCAGCTAGGGAAGAGAATGAAAGAAATGTTCTGAAAAAATTGATTGAGTGAGCAGAATGAATCTATGTGTGTAGGTTTAGTGAGGAGATGAATAGCATGTCGATGGGGACCGAGTCTTGAAGGGGAGGTAAAGTTGATAGTGACTTACCTCAGGTTAGGGTTGTGAATACCCTAAGAGATCTAGGAGGAAGATTTCAGAGCAGAGCCAAGCTGGTTTTGTAGCAGCAACAAGACTTCCATCCACATCAAATTGGTATCAGAGCCTAAATTGTTTGGGCTTGTGGTAAATGTTCTAGCTAGCAGTATCAGTAGGTGAAAACAAGATGGTCACCAATGAAGAGATTGCAAAGGAAGTAGATGAGTAGAAGAGAGCGATAGAGGATCAAAGGGAAATGAGTAGACTCCTAGAAGAAGCCCTGGATGAGATGAAGGTAAAACTTTAAGAAGTTGTAGAAGCAACTAAAATCAGAGATGGAAATGAAGTCAACAACAACAAAGGGAAGCAGAAAGTTGATGAAGAAGACTTGATACCTGAACCAGCCCCTCCCATGAATGAGGAGTCATTCCTAAAATCTATTAGAGCCCTAGGAGGCAAAAGTCTTGAAGGAATTCCATTATTTAATGGAAAAATGGACAATGAACTAGTTGTGGACTGGATAGAAGGTATTGCAAATCATTTTGAATGTGAGGGCATAACTGAAGCACAGAAGGTAAAAGTTGCAAAGTCAAGGTTAAGAGGTTCAACATTAACATGGTGGAAATACCTCCAAGAAGAGAGGGAGAAGATGGGTAAGCATCCAATTTCATATTTGAAGGCCATGTTAAACAAGGTAAAGGAGCAATACCTACCTGAGGATTATGAAATCTAGTTACACAAGAAGAGGCAGAATTTGGAACAAAAAGATTTGGATGTGTCTACGTATACTGAAGAATTCCAGAAGTTGTGCTTGAGGTCAAGAGTCCAAGAGGATGAGACTATCAAGGTGGCTAGGTATCTTGGAGGCCTAAAATGGAATATCCAAGAGAAAATCAGTTTGTGGACTCCCACAACCGTCTATAAGTGTTTCTTGTTAGTAATAACTGAGAGGGGGGGGGCGTGAATCAGTGGCCTCAAAAATTTATCCTTTAATCTTTAACCACCAATCAATACACCTCAAATTATTAAGTCCCTAAAAGATGCATGCCATGAAATACTTATAATATTTGACTGTCTGTCAGTTTACCTTGTTTGTCCTTATTCTCCTTGATAACTAATAAGCAGTAAAACTATTTACCTATACTCAGTAAATCCAAAATGCTTATGTGAAATGTAAAACAATAAAGTAATAAACCAAAAAAACATAACACATGGATTTTAACGTGGAAACCCTATTAAGGGAAAAACCACTGGGACCGGTAGCCCAAATTTTCACTCTTCTGAAGTGAGCCCTGTTAGGAGAAAACCCTATTAAAGGTTACAAACACACTGTTAGGTGTGACCTTGTTAGAGGATTTTATACATAGAGGTTGTCACTTAGTATTTGAAATCTATTTTTCTACCATCCTTGAATCAGCCTCCTTATTAGACTATCAATAGGCTTTAGGCAAATCTTGCTACCATCCTTGAATCAACCTTCTTCTTAGGCTGTCAATAGGCTTTATGCAATTTCAATGCCACTTTCATGAATCAACATTTTTGGCAATTTGTTAGGATATACCTCAATTATAGAAGACGGTTAAGTCCTACTATGTTAAGAGACTTGATGCTTCAATGGTTAAACTAAAATATTATGACCTATTTCTAATGCAACTTGAATTGCATATTTTCAAATCTATTTAATTACAATACCTCTCTGATCAATGTATCAATTCAATTCTTTGTGCTCCACACTTTTTTCTCTGTGATGTTGTGCTTCACTGTTCATCGGTGATTGCAGAATTATTTAGCTCTCCTTCAGCTTGATTGATCAGGACTGTATGAAGTTATCCTTCATCAGTTTCTCTTCAACATCCTTTTTCTATTCACTCCCCTTCTGTGTATGTGATTTCTTGTGATTTTTGGAAATGAATTATGCTTGTCTCTTATATAGACATGATTTTCCTTAATTATTGATTCTTGGTGTGAAAAAGAATCCAACCAATCTGATTTACAACTTTAAATCCTGATTTATCTCGTAGTTATCTTCTTTAAGTCAATTACTTAACTCTGGTCAAATAAAAAAAATAAAACAATTAGTTAAGTCTATCCTTAAGCTTTTCCAACTATATATTTTGTCATTTTCTAAACTCTCTGTTCTGTCAGTCAACTCTACAGTTAGTCGTCGGTGACAATTGCCAGTTCTGTTGGTGTAACTCCATTTAGCTTTGGGATCTCCGTCCATCAGGCATCATTGGATTTTACTCATCGGGTATCACTATGATTTTTCTTCATCAGGAAACACTATCATCTGCTCGTCGGGCATCACTGTGAATTTTTCTTTGCCTTTACTGATGGTGTGCACTCCGTCAGTGTTGTCTATCACTTAGTGAATACTTGACTTTTATGCATTGCTGAAAGCATAATCTCTGTTACATTGATTCTCTAAAGTCTTTGGCATTATGTGCATGACCATATAGATGATATCAAGTTGACATCAATGAGAATACAAATCATTAACTAATTTAATGTCTTGCATCATCTCCAACTTAACATTATCAAACATTCAATCAGTTACAGGTCATCAATCTCTCCCTTTGGCATTGATGGAAACATACTATATTATCACACTATACTATTTCTAATACAATATGAAATACAATAGTTGAGATTCATCAAATTACCAAACACTTTGTTTTGATAACCAATTAAAATGTCTGACCGTCGGTAAGCTCTGTGTTAGCTTAGATTTGATTCTTGTAGCTCTCTGTGTATCTTCTTCTGATGTGATGTGTTCTCTTTTTGTGTCAATTTCTCTCTTTTGACTATTCTTTTTTTCTTTGATGTCTCTATCTTTTGTCAGCAACTCTCCCTTTGTATATGATTCCTTTATACAAATTCTCTCCCTATGGATATGATTTCTCCCTATTTAGAGTAATTTGATAATGAATAGTTTCTAATGATAATATGGATACATTCTCTCCCTTTGAAAACAATGCCAAACAAATATTTTACAAATATCTAAAATTCATGTCAAACAAGTATTTTCTTCTATCCATAATATATTCCTTGAATTTCCCTTATCCATTAGTAATACAACAATATGATCTGGTGCTTAGTTCTAATATATATCTTTCTGTATATAGATGTTGCTTTGAAGTTCATCTTTTGCTTGCATCAACATGAATGATATTCTGATAATATATAGGTTGATGCAACCTTCAGTCCTTTACTGACTGGTAGACAAGGGTTTGACCCCTAGTCTCTTTCTCAAGTACTCAAATGTATCCTTGGGTAGTAGCTTGGTGAAAATATCACCCAATTGTTCTTTTGATTGCACATATTCAAGTATCACCTCTTTTTCTTGAACTTGTTCTCTTAAATAATGATACTTGATTGTAATGTGTTTAGTCTTTGCATGCATGAATGGATTCTTGGAAATTTTTATTGCACTGGTGTTAACACAATAGATAATCACTGGTTCTGAGATCTTCATATGCATACCTTCTAGAAACTGTTTGATCCATGCAATATTTGAGCAGTTTGCATCAGCAACAACATATTCTGCTTCTGCAGTAGACTGAGAGATGCATCCTTGCTTTTTGCTAATCCATGTGACAATTCTGTCACCCATAAAGAATGCTCCTCCAATTGCGCTCTTCTGGTCATCAAGATTTCTAGCCCAATCAGTGTCGGTAAACACTTTGTTGACAGGACTCTTGTGACTGGGGTCCGCCAATAGAGGTAAGTTGTCACCGGGTACCGGCCACTGGATAATGTATTTTATTTGTAAAGTATAAAATAATTTAGGGTTAGGGTTAGACCAAAAGATGTGTATAAATAATAATTCTGACTTCATTCCAAGGGTCAACAAAATTGATGATTTTGCAGTCCATAGTTTTCTTAGTTCTTAGATGCAGAGCTCAATGCTCCATAGTTTCTAAGATTTCAGTAGTTAGATGCTCCCCCAGAGCCACCATTGTACCATGCACCAGTGCTTGCTGGAAAGGATGTTAATGAAGAAGGAAGAATTCTCTCTATGATGTTGTTGGCATTCTATCTTCTGGGTTAACGGTATTTTATTCTTTGTGTTCTTCATGTCCTTTGCTCTAATACTTAAAGTAGATTAATGACCTCCTTTCATTTGCTACTGATAAAATATGAACTGATGGTTGTATATTTCTTCAGTATTTAGTGTATTGTGTTAGAGCATTGTTGATGTCTTGAACATTTAGTATAACTATAGGTAGATGAAATCTTTCTAACCCTAAAGTATCTTTTTAATTTTATTTATTAAGTGAAAGCATGCTTGGAGAAAACCCCACGCACCTGAATCCCCAGAGTTGACGAGTTGAAGATAACCAACTATCCCCCTCAAAAAATAGTCACATCTCCCAACCAAGCCCCGCACTGTCGAGACCTAACTCTCACATGCTTGGAGGCCCATGGAATCTCATTTCCCTGGACAACCTTTATAGGTGAAGTTGGCTGGTACACCGGTACCTGGTGATGACTTACCTCTATTGGCAGACCCTGGTCACAAGAGTCCCATCAACAGTATGAACATTGCTATTTGCTTTCTAGTGATGTAAGTGAGAGGAATTGCTTCCACCCACTTGGTGAAGTACTCTGTTGCAGCTATGATGTATTTGTGTCCATTTGTTGAAGAAGGTGTAATTTTGCCCACTAGTTCAAATCCCCACATAGAAAATGGCAATGGTGATGTAATAGGATTTAGTTCCTGGGCTAGTGCATGGATGAGGTCTCCATGAATCTAACACTATCTACACCTTTGTACATGTTTGTGTGCATCTGTCTCTATTATGGGCTAATAGTATCCCATGCAGATGATCTTCTTAGCTAAGCTGTTCCCACCTTCATGGGTTCCACAAATTCCTTCATGTACCTCGTACAAATCTTTCTGGGATTCCATGGAAGTGAGACATCATAGTAGTGTTTCATATAGACTTTGTCTATATAAACTAGTTGCGAGGATGGTATACCTAGAGGCTTGGCGGATGAGAAAATTTCTCTGGTTCCTAGATAAGTTGGGAGGTAAGACACTATTTTGGAGATAGTTATAGACATCTTGGTACCATGGGGATTCAGGACCAACAAGGACACATGCTGATTCTGTGATGGATGTCTGATGTGATGGAACCAAGAGTTGCTCCACTAGAAATTGGAATTTTGTTTCATTGCCTGGCATATCAATCAGTGATGCTATGGTAGCCATCGCATCGACAATTTTGTTTTGTGCTCGTGGGACTTGCTCGAAGATGTAATGGAACCTTGTGCGTAGTTTTCCATCTATGCTTTGTATGGTATGAGCTTCTCATCTTTGGTCATATAATCATTTTTTACTTGACTGATAACCAACTATGAATCACCAAAGACTTTAAGGTTCTTGATTCTCCATTCAATTGCTATCTTTAGACTGATGACTAGTGCTTCATATTCAACTATGTTGTTGGTGCATGGGAATTTAAGTCTGAAAGACTTGGGAATTGTATCATGATCTAGAGTGTTAAGCACTATCCCTGCCCCCACACCATGGTTTATGCATGACCCATCAAAATATAGTTGCCATACCTTGATCGCTGGTTGTAGTGTCATGATAGATTCATCAGGAAAGTCAGAAATAATAGGCTGATGGTCCTGAATGGGTGCCTTTGCTAGTTAATCCATGATCACTTGTCCTTTGATAACTTTTCTATCTACGTACTCAATGTCAAACTCGCTCAAGATCATTACCCACTTTGCTAGTCGTCTAGTGAGTGCTGCTTTTCTTAGGAGGTACTTTAAAGGATCAATATGTGTGATCAACTTTGTTTGGTGACTCAACATATAATGTCTTAGCTTCTGGGAAGTGAAAATAACTGCAAGGCATGACTTCTCAATTGGCATATAGTTTAGCTCATATCCCACCAATGTTCTGCTTAGATAGTAGATGACCCTCTCTTTACCTACATCATCATGTTGTGCCAAGAGTACACCTAACGCTAACTCCATTACTAAGATATATAGAAGCAATGGTCTACCTTGGACTCGTGGTACCAATATAGGAGACTTGAGAAGGTAGTCTTTGAATTTTTGAAATGCCTATTTGCATTTCTCTATCCATATGAATTTGATTTCTTTGTGCAATAGATGTTGGAATGGGTGGCACTTGTCTGCTAGCTGAGCTATGAAGTGCCTGATTGATTGGAGCCTTCCTTGTAACCCTCTTAGTTTTCTCAGGTTTGATGGTGGAGGAATGTCCAAGATTGCTTTGACTTTTGTTGGTTCCACTTTGATTCCTCTATGTGACACTATGAACCCCAATAAATTTCCTGCTGTGACACCGAATGCACATTTATTTGGGTTTAGACGGACCTTGAATTCTTGCATTCTGTCAAAGATTGGTCCCAAAACTTGTAGATGATCCTTTCAAAGTATTGACTTGGATAGTATGTCATCCACATAGTCTTCCATTGTTTTGTGGATGAGATCATGAAATATAGTTTTCATAGCCCTTTGATATGTCACTCCGGCATTCTTTAGACCAAACAACATGACATTCCAACAATATGTCCCCCAAGGACATGTGAAAGCTATTTTCTGTTGGTCCTTTGGTGCGATCCGTATTTGATTATATCCTGAAAAGCCATCCATGAGTGATAGAATTTGATGTCCAGCAGTTAGATCTACTATCATATCTATGTTGGGTAAAGGAAAGTCATCTTTGGGACAAGCTATGTTGAGATCCCTAAAGTCTATGCAAATCTGTATCTAGCCACCATGCTTTGTAACTGGTACCAAGTTAGATATTCAGTCTGCATATGGTATAGGTCTTATGAACTTAGCATCTAGGATATTTTTCAACTCTGCGTTGACTAGCAATGCAACATGGGGATGCATCTTTCTCAACTTCTGCTTGATAGGTTTGGTGTTGGGTAGCAACGGGAGATGGTGTATTACTAGCTCTGGATCTAACCCTGGCATATCTGAGGAGGACCATGTGAAATTGATCATCCTTGCCTTGAAGAAACTAATGAATTGTTCTCTCTCCTCAGGGGTGAGTGATTTTTCCAAGTATATGTTCTTTGGGTTCTTGTCATCTCCCAAATTGACTTCCTCTATTTCTTCTACTAGTAATGCTGATTTCTCCTCTGTCAAGGGGAGGATTTTCTTCTTTCCATCTTCTAGCACCTCAGTGAGGTTTTCGCTAGAAGATACGTCTTGTTTTATCTTTTTATCATTCTTTTGTTCTTTTTTCTTTTGTGGACTGGAAAGAGGAGCTTCCTCCCTGAAATATGTTTCTCTATCGAGGTTAATGGAGAAGCCTTCCTTGTGGTCTCCTGATGGAATTCCTTCCCTAAGTCCCATGAAATGAGCTATAGCCTCATCATTCTCGAAGACATCTAAATCAGGTGGTCCTTGTTGATCCCACTCTATGAGCTTAGGGTGTACAAGATAGATACTTTCACGATTGTTTGGCTCTGGTTGACTGAAAGGAACTACAGTTATGGTTCCTACAAAAATGGACTGTGATGTGGATGCACCACTTGAGGTCTGATAAATGACATGCTTGTCTATGTAGGGTTGTTCGGTAATGGTCAGTTGGTCAAATAAGTCTTCTAGATTTATGATAGTGTCTAACTGAGGGGAATAATCTGGGATTGACGGTTCAGAGTCATGAAGGGATCTCCACTCATACTCATGGGAGTTACTCTGAATACAATTCTCATCAGATGTCTCACTTCCTTGGTTATCATCGATTGCTTTGTGGAGGTCTATTTGGGCTTGTGTAGTTCCCTGTTTGGTGGGCAACAACTATGCTAAAATGTTTCCTATCAAGACATGTTCTATTTTGTGCCCCTGGTGCATCTTTGCTATTTGTTCTTGATTTACTTGAATGTCTTGGATCATAGGACTGGTGCTTTTTTGTCCATAGCCCAACCCTCTCATGTTTCTCTGGGTTGGTGGGAGAGACAATTCCATTATGCCTTATTGTCTTTCCCCCATCCTGGTTGTACCATCATACCCAAATCTTTGTATCATTGTGTAACCATTACCATAGTTTGACAGGGGTAGTGGTGGTCAAATTGTCTCTAGTGGGTCTTGGTATAACCAGGTATTGATGTCTTGTTCAAATGACTTTTCTTCTGCTATGTCTCCCCATCGGACAAAGGTTGTGGGTGGACATCTGAATAGAACATGCTGTGGAGTTTCTGTTGTAATGAAAGGTTGTGGCATGCCATAAGTTCTTAGGCTCTGAGGCATGTGCATGATGGTTAAAGCCTCTTCATATCTGTATTCACCACAACCCTTGTCAGTAATGGATATCTTGCCTTCTTTCTGTGTGATATCTTTAAGATTTGAATCTGAAGAGGAGGGAATACTTGCGTCCTGGTTAATAACTATCTTTCCTGCTGTCCATGTGACATCCTTGGGATTTGAATCTAAAGAAGATGGAATGCTTGCATCTTGGTTTGATGGTACCTAGTTATCAGTGCTGATTTGGACCACATTATAATATTGGAAATGATTGAGATCTCCCTCTATGATAATTTCCTCTCCCTGGTGTGAGAACTTGATGCATTGATGGTATGTCGAAGGTACAGCTTGCATTTCATGTATCCAAGGTCTCCCTAGTAGCATGTTGTATCCCAACTCAAGGTCTAAGATTTGGAAGGGAGTGTTTTTGACCACATAACCAATACGAATAGGTAGAATGATAATACCTTTAGAGGACCTTTCCTCTTCATCATAAGCTCTGATATTTATCCTCCTTGTGACATCAATGCTTGATTCTAAATAGCCCAGTTGCTTGATTAACTTAGAGTATAGATGTTTAACCCATCTCCACCATCAACAAGGACCCTATGGATAGCACTTTTGTGGACCTAAAAAATTAAGTGCAAAGGATCATTATGCAGGGGTTTATGCGGCGGCACATCATGGTCTGTGAATGTGGCATGTTTGTTAGTAGTTATATGGTTGATCATCGTTTGGAAGCTCTTGGGTGTTATGTCCCTTGGGACAAATGCATTCTAAAGGGCTTGGTCAAGTGCCAGTTTATGCTGCAGAGATATGCGCAATATGCTAAACATGGAGATCTGGGAAGGTGTGCACTTTAGTTGGTCCACTATGCTTGTCTGTGGATCTGAGTTTGCTTTAGGATTGACAGATACAGTAGGTGAGGATGGTAATCCTTTCAAGATGACTCTGGTGCAATGTGTTTTTATAGCACAATTGTTACCTTGGTCTTTGATAGTGATTTTAGCCACATGGCTATTTGAAGGATTGAGGCAATTGATAACATTATCACTATTGGCATACGTATAGTTAACTTGTTTTTCTTGTCCACTAGACCCAGAGGCTTTTCCCTTGATGTGATCATGAAAGGTATCATTGAAAATAGTGTGATTAGTTGTGCCTTTGGTTTGGGTATTTTTCACATCGATGACCCCTATGTCAATCAAATCTTGGATAGCATGTTTCAATCAGTAATAGTTAGCCATTTTGTGGCCTTTCACCTGATGAAACTCACATAAATCTTTGTCATTATACCACCTGGGTTTGTTTTCATCTTGTTCAAAGTCCCTAATTTCTGGGAGAGTGATAGTGTTTGATTGTATCAACTTGCATAAAGTTGATTCTATCGGCTCTCCCAATGGTGTGAAATCTCGTTGCTGGAATTGAAACCGTGGTCTGCATTGATTCTGTTGTTGACTGTTTGACGTAGCGACCGCTTGTATAGGAGGATTTTGGTTTTGGGTGTATGCTTGTTGAGTGGGTCCTGAGGGTTTTTGGTTGGTCACAAGTGCACCTTGCAATGACACCTTGGGTTGTGCATAGTTGACTGTCTTCACATCAATGACACCATCGCTAGTGACATTTTTGTTTTTGTTCCACCACTTAGCTTTTCCCGTTGCATTTTTGTTTGTATTCATTTGTGTGGGATCTGCAAGGATTCCTTGTTTTACTAAGTTCTTCTCACAATGAACTCCTATTTTGATGAGTTGTGTGAAGTTCAGAGCTAACTGTAACTCTATTGTGAATGACATGTCTAGAATTAGATTGTCAACAAACATGACTATTAAGTCTTGTTCAGGCACATCATATGTTATGCAATTTTCTGTGTTCCTCCATCTCTGTAGGAACTTCACAAAAGACTCTCCATCCTTCTATTTGATATCGCAAAGGTCCTTGATGCTTACCTTTCACTTGATGTTATGATGGAAGTGAGCTATGAACTTTTCAGCCAGTTCACCGCAAGATTGAATGCCATGAGGTAGATGTGAGAACCATTCCATTGTTGGTCTGACCAAGCTTTTTTTGGGAACATTCACGTTAAATATGTCTCATCATGTGCGAATTCAACACAAATAGCAAAAAAATCTCAGATATGTTCAATAGGGTTGGTATTGCACCTATATTTGTCAAATTTTGGTACCAAGAAGTGAGTTGGGAATGGAGACATTTGTAGAGAATGATCAAAGGGGTATGGGTATAAATCCTCCACGGTGTAGGATTTGGTTTGCCCCTAATTTTTCATATCCATCATTTGGGTTTGAAGGGTTTGCATTTGTTGCATCAACATGTCCATTTGATTCTGAGGCTGATGTGTAACAATGTTCCTCTGTGCTGTACTAGGTATGAGGCTGCGCCTCTGTGTCCCTTGAGTAGGAACATAAGATTTCATCCTAGGGACTTGATAGTGATTTCCCACTAAGTGATTTGTAAATGGGGGCACATGGGTAGCCCATGGTGGGTTTTGATGTGTTTGTTATTATGATTGAAACTGGGATTGATACTACTGGGATAGATATTGCTACTGCTGAGGTTGGGGTTGAAACTGGGGTTTCTATTGCGGGGGTTGGAATTGAGGCAACTGAAGCTGGGGTTGCTGTTGCAGGGTTTGGAACTGGGGTAACTAAAGCTAGGGTTGCTATTGCGGAGGTTGGGTTTGAGGCAACTGAAGCTGGGGTTGCTGTTGTAGGGGTTGGAATTGAGGAAACTAAAGTTGGGGTTGTTGTTGTGGAGGTTGTATTGATGTCAAAATGGAAAAAGATGTAGCCTTGGGTGGGCCTTGACTGTAAGTTGTTCCTGCAGAGATGGATCCCTGTGGGCATGAGGTGTTGATCCCAAGACTAGTGTGAATTGACTGTAGCAGCGACATTGTTTCAAAATAGTTGGTGTTTGGTTGGATGGAAGGCATAGCATGAGAGATTGATTGTCCTGGCCATGAGACCAAAGGTAGAGGCATACTAGTGACCATGGGTGCACTTAGTTGTGAGCCTGTCATGCCTTGAGTGGAAGATGTGCTGGCCTAGGTTGGGTCATTGGTTTGACTGGATATAGTCTGTGTCAATGTGGGTAATATTAATGGTGGAAAGATTTGAGACACAACAGGTAGTGTGTGAGGAGGCTGAGTAGTGTTTTGACCTGCGAGAGGGTTTTCGGGCCATATAGTCAATACACTGAATTCAGTGGGGAGTTTGACTCCCTTCTTTATTAGCATGGCTAAATAACATTTAGGGTTCCTCTCTACAACAATGTCAACTAATTTTGTGGAGTAAGCATCTTTCTCCACATCTTCAAGCTCTTCTTCTGTGATATCTTGGAAAAAATCTGCCCCACGGGGTTGTTCAATAAATAGAGTAGAACTGGTATTCACAAAAGGATTGTTCTCTTACTTTGTTTCCCAAGTGGGGAATCTATTGATATATGAATCATCAGGTTAAGTTCTTGCCTTAGACCTTGTGTAAGGCCCTCCATGAGGTGTTTGAGACATAGTGCGGTCCAGGTTTTGTAACTAAAACAAGTGATATAAAGAAAACAAGGAAGAAGATCCTTTATGAGGAAGTTCGAGTTATATTTTGGACAAGGGTAATTCTAAGGACAGATTTTGATATAACTGGATCTCAAAGTGGTGATGATAAAATGATAAGATTTTTTGACCTTTGCCTTGGTCAAAGTCACTTGATAAAGATGATGATGTTTGATATGATGAGATCAAGGTATTTCAAATCTGAGCTTTCGAACTAACAATGTTTTTGACAATAATCGTGCTTTACAGAGAAGGGATAATCTTTAATGTTTAGAGATTCACACAATGTTCTTCACATTTTCCTGGGATAGACACTAGTTTTGGACACCAAATGGATAATTCTTTCAAGGTTTTATGTCAACATAGGAATAATGTATCTCTGGTCAATTGTGGTACAACTTCACCGATTGCGGTAAAGTAAATGGTCGATTGTGGTAGTTTATCACCAATTGCGGTAATAAACACTATGATTGCAGAAATAGATAAGTTAATTGTGGCAGACTTCCTTCAATTGTGACACAATGCGGGCAATTGCGGTAAAAGAGGAACAGTCTAAAAAAGAATAGAGGATAAGTATCACTGCTTGACAAATTTAGAAATTTTTGGAACAATGCTTCTAATTCACAAGATAGTTGATGTTGACAACCCTAGAATTTAACACGTTTGACTCATTTTTGATAGTTTTGATATTTTGTTTTGCATTTTCAGAAACTGATCAAAGAAACAAGCATAATAGACATTGTGTTTTGAAGAATGAAGACTGACACTGTGTATGTTCTACAAATTTTTTAAGTTGCAAGGTTATCACGAGGTCTCAACAATGAACAATTAGATTAATCTAGGTCAATGGCTTCAGAATACAATGTTATAGGCCCAATAGTTGAATGTCCATTAGCTCACACAGGAATTGTCACACTACTAGGACACAAAGCTCCATGATGTATGTGCCTATGTTTTTGTCATTTACAGGTATTGTTTCCATGAAGTGAAGATCTCTTTCACTACACAAATACCATGGAACACATATGTTGGGAATCTTGGGGGAAAATTCTGCAACCCCTTGCACTATAATAAGGTACCTATTCAGAGGTAAAACGGGTTGGTCTCTAATTAATCAAGGTTGTAGTAAGGGTCTGTGGTGTCTCTCCAATTGGTTTGTACATGTGTGACTCACTTAAGAGCCTAGTTGATCACGGTGACTCCTTAGGGATATTCACCTGATCCAGACTATCATCAACATGCCTCGCCCGAGCTTGGCTAGATAAGACAAAAATTTGGTTTACACCTTGTTTATATATCGATCAGAAGGATTACTTGTTTAAGGTCATTCTCTAAGGAAGAAGTGCATTCCTCGGATAAGCCTTTCTAAAAAGTGTAAAAGTTTGTAATCTAACAGTTTGTGCAAGTGCACCCAAAACTCAAGACACAAGGTAAATCGATTAAGCTCCAAAGTTTGAAATGTGAACTAAGCTACACCACCATACAAGCACCAAAGTTCAATTTTAAACCCAAAAAAGTAGGTGTTGATTGCTTGTTCAATTTTAATGCACCAATTTGAGAGATTTTTTACCTTTGTTCAATTTTAGTCCCCACGTCAATTTTAAGCCCAAATCTAAAATGTGAGATGTGATATGTTTGGCAAGCACTGTTCTTTTTAAACCAAAATTGACAAATGAATTCCTTTTAGTTTTCTTTTTTTAGACAGGTTAGTATCAAAAAGGATTCTTGAAAAATGAGAGTATATGTAACTTTGAAAAAATGAATGATTGATACTCACAATAACTTACCCTTCTCTATTCTCAATGATTCTTTTCGGCCCAGCACAAAAAACCAAAAAATGTCAATTTAGAAACAAATGGATAGAAGATTTGGATCTGATATGCAATATTTCTTGCAATTGCGGCAAAGTAATGGCAAGTGTGGCAAATATCTGGCAATTGCGGCAAAGCACTGGCAACTGCGGAGAAGTACTGTCGATTGCGACACAAATCGGGCAATTGTGGCAAAATAATGAGGATTGCGGCACGGATCAAGCAATTGCGGCAAAGTATCAGAAGAAAAAAGACATAAAATGACAGAATAATACTATGAAAGCCTGCAATCAATTGTGGTATTAAACCAGTCGATTGTGGCATAGTTTCATTGATTGTAGCAAAATACCAGCAATTGCAAAATAACACAAATATAAAAAAAAAGATAGATTTTTAGATTTGCAACCATATGGCTTTGGTTGATCAATCCTGTTTGTCATCTGCAAGAGATATTTGGGTTGTTTGATTCATGTGGGGTTCACCAAAATGTACGCCTCCTTTCGTGATCCATGGTTCCCAAGCTTTCCAAAGGCAAGGGTTAGTAGTAAAGGTTTCACAAATGATATAAATCAAGTACACAATAACTACTAAAATGAATAACCTGAAAGGTAATCAATAAAATGTACAAGCAAGAGAAAGGAAAAAAAATAAATGCAAACCCCACGATGCTTGAAGCTTCTATTATTTCTCTCTACTCCTTTCAAAACATTGTTCTTGATGCTCAGTATTGGTGGGGCAGCGTCTATGACTTGAGAAGTGTTGAGAATTTTCTAATTGAAATGTGTGTGTGATCGCAAGATGGCTTGAATGCTAGAACCAAACTGATATAGTAATGGTGCACGAGAGCTTGAAATTCTAGATCCTTTAAATGGTTATGAAGGGTTTATTATATAGGAATTGGTGATGATATGAACGGTTGAGATCAATCCTAGAGATAGGGAGATGAATGGTTGAGATTAAAAGGAACTAGAGAGGCTATCAGTAAACTCCACCTCTTCACTTGGTAAAGAGGAGATAGAGTTTGGTTGACTGAAGAGCTAATTGTGAGTTACCTTTTTGAACTGAAGAGGTGGGTGAAGTTACCCATGTGGACTGGAGAGATGGGTGGAGTAACCCATGTGATCTGA
>MU226026.1:88236-98726 GCA_018584345.1 Thuja plicata
TATTTGAATTTAAACTATAGGAAATTGAATTTAATTAATTAATTAATGGTAATTAATCAATTAAATAAAATTAATTATTTAATTAATTTTGGGAATTTGATTAGATGATTTGGGGAATGAATTTAGAAGAAAATAGATGATTAATTAATGATTAAAAAATTATTAATTAATAGATGAAAATTAGTTTTTTTAATGTAAAGTTGTAAGCCTGTCCATTTTGGGGTGTCTACACTATGCATCCCCTGGTGGTCCCTGTGGCCCTTGATCTTGTCCTCCCTCTGCCTGTGCCTCTGTCTGAGGATGAACCTGTCTCTACTGTGGCCTTCTCGTCCACCCTACTGCTGAGGTCTCAGGGGCATCTCCTACTATTTTCCCATCATCCACCTCCATGTCTCCTGTCGGCTACTCGTGGGCCGCTACCTGCATTGGATCTGAGCTGTAAGGGTGTGTGTGTGACCTACCATGTTGCATACTTTGCAGTCATACCTGCATCAATGACATCTGGCCTAGCCACGAAGTCTATCCTCGCCATGGTCCTCCAGGCTATCCTCACTATGAGAGCGTCAGCGTATCTCCCCCACATGCCCACCTCCCTGGTGATATGAGGATGTAAATCATCCTCTACCACCACCCCCTACTACAGTCCAAACTGTCTCATGACCCTAGCTGGTCTGTATCTATCTATATGGTTGATGGTCCTCCCTAATATAAAACAATCAGTCTGTACATAAGAAAGGTATAGGGAATCCTCAAAGCCATCATCCACTCCTACCTCCCAATCCATGACTCCCCACATCTCCCAGAGTCTGTATGGGGTCTAGCAGCAAACCTGAACCTCATCTAATAACCGTCGCCAGTATCCGGTCTGACCAACAGAGGTATATCTCAATGGCAGCCCGTACCTACATGCATATGGCTCTCCTGATTGCCGAGCCTCTCAAACTCTCATCAGTCAGAACACTGCAATGTGCTCCCACGCCCATACTAACAGCAGAGTAACTCCAGTCCCCATGTTGTGTACCCCGTGGTACGTAGCCATGTGTAGATCATGGTATAACTATCCCAGGATGACATACCCCAGTAGTAGGTCATCCCCTCCTCAAGCATCCCTGCTAGTACCCGATAACACTCCATACCAAAACCATGACCAACCAAATATGCTAGCATCTGACCACCAATCAATCCTGCCAAGAATATGGCTATCCATTGGCTGCCAGGGCATCCAAGTCCTATACGTCAGGATCCTCCTCATAGGCCTCCTAAATTTGATATCCATGCAGTGGTCACTGTCCTCTAGCCTATACTATGGTACCGAACCTTAGATCGGTATCCATAGAATCCACCACACATCCTTGAGAGTGATCGTGGCCTCTCTAGTCGACAGATGGAATGTAGTCGTATCAATTGCCATCGCTTAATCAAGGTGGTCATCATCCCATTATGTACCTGCAGCCTAGGCCAATGGGGCACATAATCCAACCCAACCACTACTAGCAATCCTCAGTCCGTCTTTGTAAGTTGGGCCTCCAATTCCATGGTTAGCGCCCAATGCTCCCGAGATCCCAATGGTGGGAACTGCTCCTGTAGAATTCAAAACCCACCATGTCATTAACATATTTCTTCTATTCCTAGCCTAACCCCTCCCAAAATGGGGCATCTTGTCCCTAGGTCCTTTGCCGACCCATCCCCAGCCCCTGCTGGGTCCCTCTATTTCCCTTCCCCTTAGTGTCTGCCCCTTTGGGCGTAGACATCAGTTCAGCAAGAAATGTTGGTTCTTACATTGGCATCTCCTTCTTTTTTCCCCTAGACCACCATCTTCAAAGATGTGGATCTAGGTCTGGCATTTTTGAAGATGCCGGTTTGACACCAACGTCTTTAGAGATGCAGGTTTGGGGATCGGCATCTTCGCAGACGCTGGTTCCAAAACCAACATCTCCGGTCTGAAACCTAATCTACCCGCATTAAATTCCCCAAACCCATCTAGAAAGTGTTAAAATTTTTGACAAAAGTAAACACAAGTTAAAAATTGAGTCACTCACCAGTAATGATCGCTCCGCGGGTCTCCCATGTGTGCGAACACACTCTCCCAACTGCCCCAACATTCTCTCGTTAGCCATGTTTTCTCTCCAGAGATCTCATTTTTCATAATCACTATTCACTAATGAACTTCTTTAAGCCCCCCAGCCCCTCTTATAGCTCCCTATTTTCCCCCAAAAATTTCCCCACCCATTTTCTTCTCCCGATTGTATATTTTTGTATTATTAGTCCTATTGTACAACCTAAATGTGTCAAAAATTCCAAAAAACATTTAAAAATTGCAAAAATCCAAAAATATTCAAAACTTCCAAAAAATTCAAAAAAATCAAATATTCTAAAAAATATTACAATAAACCCCTGTTTCTTCTCACATCGCTTAGTTTTTCAATTTTTAGTGACGTTTTGACTCTTGCGACTACGATCATGTTTTTCAACAAATAAGTTTTGCGACCAATTATCCTTGCTCCTCATTCTATTCACAGCTTTTGCCAGTGAATATCTCTTAATCACATCAAATCCAATCTTTGCTCGTCAGGATGCATCCTTCCAGCATCGGCTTATCAAATCCTTGATCACACCAATCCTATTCATGGCAAGAACTTTGGACTGAATGACTGCTTGGTCATAAGGCCTTCTTTATTGATTTTATCTTTTTGTGTTAGTTTAAACCTACACACCACTACCTCGATCTTCTATATCTTGGTGCATTGTGACTGGTGGCTACTATCAATACATGTGTCTTTTTGCAGTGTGCTTTTGTTTGAGCGTCTAGTCCACACAAAAGAATTCTGTCAGCTATGTTTTCTAGCACGTGATGCATACCTCCTCTTGCAATATCAAAATCAGATATGCTCTCCATATTTTCACACCAATGGATCCCCAAGGCTTGTTAGTTGCATTTAATTTCATCATTGCATTTGCATTCTTAGCTCATTCTTAGTTGCATTTAATTTCATCATTGCATTTGCATTCTTAGCTCATTCTTAGTTGCATTTTAGAAGACTTCTATTTATTCCCTCCTTCCCTTTCCTCCTTCTTGTTGTGTCCTTTTTTGAGAAAATCCCACAACTCCATCTTTGTTGTGTTCTTTTGTCGAAGGGGCACAACCCTATTTCATCGTTGCTTTGGCACGACTCCTAGAAACACTCTTCCTCTAGGGCAACTTATTTTCTTATCTTTGACATAACGTCACTTGCAACACCACGTCAAAGAGGGGCAAAATGTAGATATCCAAAAATATTAATATTATTATTAATATTAAATTCCCTCTTATTTCTCTAACTATTTAATTCAATCAATTAAATAAGTTTCATAGTTGGTATTTATCAATGGCTTAAATACTATCCTAATGTATTTTATTTAAATACATTTGCCTCACAAAATCCCCCTTTTAATAAATTTATATTTATTAAAATCCCTCCATGTCCCTAATTCTTCTAAACTATGATTTATTCAAATCTAATTTGAATCATAATCTAAACCCTAGCTAGAAACCTATTAATCCAATCTAGAGACCTACCCTATTCCTACTCTACCCCCATCACCTCACTTCCTAAGCATATTTCCCTACCTAACTGTCCTCTGATCATACTTAAAGGGTGATTCCTAACCTTTTTAAGGCTAAAGGAATGCTCACCCACATGTGAGAATTCTCTCCAAAATGGGCACCCATTCCTCTTTAAGGCTATTTACTCCTTTGCCCCCCACTTGGAATTCTTGAGCCACTCAATATTTATTGCTATATTTGAATCAAAATTAGCCATCGCTTCAAGCCTATGTGTCTCTTATGTGGCTCTTATGTGGATGCCAAATAGATGCCACCTCATCCAAGATCTCCTCTTCTCTCTCAAAAATCTATAAATAGATGTCTTCTCCTCTTTAATTATCATCTCTTATTGTGCATTGTTATTATGCTAGAATTGCTTTAGATTTTCATTGCTAGTTTCATGTTTTCATGCTTAAATTACTTAGAAATAACATGCTAGGATCAATTTGGTAAATGATTCATAAGCTTATTTATTGTATTTCATTTCATTATCATAGTAGCATAATCATTTGAAGAATTTGAGACTAGTTCCTCATACTAGCTCTTAAATCTCTTCTTTTGCTCCCAAATCTTGCATTCATAGTTGCATTTTTTATTGGGGATCCACTTCATTTGTGTTTTGAGAGAGCACACCCACATCCAATCCAAAAAGAGCAAATTAAACAAGCCTCATGGGTGCAATTTGTTTTAGCTCTATCCAATGATATGAGGATATTTTGTTTTGTCTTGCTTGCTTTTATCTCACTTGGATTTTAGATGCTAACCCTCTAATGATTTCTTTTTTGTGAGTGATTGCAGGTTGACATTTTTCCTCATTCTACAATGATAAATTGTCATAATATATAGCTATACCATCTTCTTTCTCTTTTTTCAATTCCATAAGGACCCTCCATAGCCAAATAGTTTCACACGCTACTACATAATTTACTACCATGTTTTCAAATTTAGCAATGAAAAGAGAAACAATGGGTTATTCCTTTGATGCACATGAAATTTCTCTTGAACCTTATAAGAACACACATCTAGATGTGATCTTTCTATCATCTACACTTTTTACCTAATCACACTCAATGTATCCAATCAGTCTAAACTCATTTGGTGTAGTAATAAAATTTCATATCCCCTAGAGTCATTAAAATGTTCTAGGATTCCTTTACTTTCTTGTCGATGTATCCCTTTTGATGTCCCAATAAATCTAAAAATTAATCTCATTGCATATTGTTAGGATTAAGTAATACTGAGAGGGGGGTGAATCTATATTACAACACTTTATTATAAAACTTAACAAACTCAATCTTAATTAAGAAATTACTAAAGTAAGAAGAACACACACATAAAGTAGACAACTCATAACACCATGATTTGTTAATGAGGAAACCCTAGTCAAGGGAAAAACCCAGTGGGGATGATACCCACAAATAATACACTAATAATATAGTGTCCCTGTTAGGAGACCTAGCCATGTTAGGAGTTGAATATTACATTTGGTACATATCCTTGTCAAAGGATAGAAAACCCTGTTAGGGGTATACAATGAGCTCACTGATCTTATAATGCAAAACTGTCAATTATAATGATTTATCAAAAATATGAACTAAAAAAGCATATAATGTTATGCTCATGTAGTCTCAGTTATAGATCACAACATCTTTTGTCTGATTCTGACATCACAATGCATCTATCTATACAACACACCTCTTCGCATCTCAAAACATCTACTCACATATACTTGATCTCAAATACTCTTCTAGATGGCTCACAAGTGTATGCACCCTAAAATGGTCGCCTAGACTATGGGCCCCATTTATCATTTATCAATTTATCAATTTCCTGAATCAATGCTTTGGAACATTTTCAATTCAAATCATTTTCCTTGATCAAATTGTAATTAATTCAATTATTTCAATATTTTCTAAGGTTTGATCATTTTTATTTAATTAAAAGATTTAATCTTGCTTTTAATTAAATAAAATTCATCTTATTTAATTAAATTAAATTCTTCCCATTTAATTAAATAAAATTCTTCTAATTTATTTAATTATAAAGAAAACCCCTCTTTTAATTAAATAAATAAAAATCCCCACTTAAAGCACTTTATTTGATGAAAAAGGAAATAAATTAAATAAAATTAAATAAAAATCCCTTTTTCTTCACATCTTCCTAAGTGGTGGGCTTTTTGCCTATTAATCATAGCCTTTGATTTTTGCCTCTAAATCTCAACCATTCACTTTTCTTTAAAAGAAGACCTCTCCTTCTCATTTGATATATCTCTCTTTTTCATAGTATTGTTATGCTGCAAGTTTGGAGAATAATTTTGGAGGAGGATTTGAGCACTCAATCTTGGATATTGCAACTTCTCTCTTCTTGTTTTCTTCTTCTTGCATCTATGGCTATTCATGTAGATTAGATTCATGTTTCCTTTCATAGATTAATATTGCATCCATATTTCCTTTCATAGAATAATCATGCATTGTTATCATATAGATTTATTTTATTTTTATTGCATTCCAATCATATAGAATAGATTTCATTTTCATGCATTTGAATCTCTCATTTCATGGTGTACTTGCATGGGCACTAACTAGGTCAATATGAGGGCCTCCATTTCAAACCTTTGCACTCCATGACTAGAGAGCTATGAGTCGATATTTGAGGCCTCATTCTTCAGCAACCTTGGATGAAATGATTCATAGAAGTGTGACACATTTTCATCACATATTTTTGGCACCCACCGTGGGGCAGGAGATTCATTTTCTATCCTTTTAGCTATTTTTCATCATTTATTTTTGGATTTCTAAATTTTTCATCTTTTTTGTACTTGTTGTTTTTGTCTGCAGGAAAATCTCACGTGACATTTTGCAGGTTCCCAAGCGAGATTGTGTTGGATATGGTATTTTCTCACGCAAATTTTTGTACTTCCTCATGTGATGCTACGTGAATCCTTGCATGAGATTCGGCATCGGGCCGTGATTTGGACTGGTTTGTTGTTTTTCTGTATTTTTCTACTATCTGTGCACTGTTGCACGTTGCTATGTATTTCTTCACGTGAGATATCTATTTCCTCGTGTGACACTGTGTGAATCCTTGCTCGACACTGTGTGTTTTTTTGCACGAGATTCCATACTAGAGATATATTTCTTATTTTCTATATATTTTATATCTCTAATTTTTTTCATGCTAACCACTAATATTTACTGTTTCTTCTGGTTTGTGATTTGTGATTTGCTGTTGCTGTTGCTGATTTGGACTTGCTTGGATAAACAAAAAAACACTCACGTTGCTTTGGATTTGAGGTATTTTTTTGCATCTCTATAACATTTGTATTTTAGAAATAAAATGAACATCTCATGTGTTTAGCTTGAGTATTTTCTTACTTTCATAGATCACATTTCCAATTGGTGCTCTAAAAATGGACCTAGATTTGCTTTTTTGCATATATGTTTCACATGGTAATTAGGCCCTATGAACACTATTTTTGGTGATCTTGAGAGAGTGGGTTTCATTTGCTTGTCTTACATGCAAAGCTTTTCTTGATGATAGATCCCCTTGTAGGTAGGGAAGGATTTGTTTTTATCTCATTGGTCAACTTGGTTTGGGCTTCAACTTTTGGTGATACTTTCTCTCTTTGGGGAGATTGGTGTCATTTGTTGTTGTGTGAACCTTGTATGAGGTGATTTCAAATTAGTGGGTCAATTAATCTTGTTTGTTATGTTTTGGTGAGGTGAAGAGGCTAGAGGATTATGCTCTTTTCCCTTTTGGGAGAATCAGAAACTTCAAACCCTTGAATCTGAACTAAGTCTCCATGTGGTCCATATTGTGAGTCTTCCTTGTTAGAGAGGGTTAACCATAGTGGACACTCCCTTTGTTGGGTAAACCACGTGGACAAAACCTCAAGCGGTAATAGATATTTTTGCCATGGTAGCAACAACCGCTATATAAATGTCCTTGTGAAAGAAATCTCCACATGTGTAGTTTCTTGTGGGTTGTCAGATCTCCTCAACAGCTCCTAATTGATTAAATTCTCAGACTGTGTCAAAACCTCAGTGTGCCGGGATTGGATTTCACCCACTTGAGATTGAAAAAGTTGCAAAGTCAAGCCATTACTAAGAACCATAGTGAAACCAACTTTTTATTTCTATAGGACTATGTGCGTGGTTGGAAAACATTTGAGAACATACACAAGTAGCATTCTTATGGAGTAGAAATACTATGACACTATCCATGTTTATGTGCAAGGTTGCTTTGTCCCTTGCTCATTGTTTGAAGACATTGATTGCTTGAATTCCATGATTGTTGTTCTATGTGCTTGATTCATGATAAAATCTGTTAATGTATCTAGTTGATTATTTAAATCACACAAAAACTAAGTTCTGTGTCCTTTCCTCACGTGAGAAAATTGTTTCTTCGCGCCTTTCACTGCGTTTCCTCGCGCGACTATTTGAGAATCCTCGTGCGATATTTTGCATTTTCCTGTCAATTTACTATCTACCCTATCACACCAGTCTGAGTTTCCTCGCATGCCTATGCATTTTGTCATGCGGTAAGGTGCAATTCCTCATGTGAGAAAGTGTTCTATTGTGCGAAACTACTTGCAAGTGAGCTGTTTGTTGTCATTTTTTTGCGCTTGTTTAACCTACTATCTTGTTATTTTCACAGTTTCCTTGGTTGGTCCTGGTTAGATTGGATTAATTATGAAAACTTCAATGGATCTCCCCAAAAAGTGCTATGACATGTTGCTCAATATCAAAATGAACTTAAATGGTATCAATTTGCACTCTATTAAAATGACTCTTGGACTTCTTTCTTCCACATCCCCCATGTCTTCCTAGTCTTCCAATCCCATTCTTCTCTTCTTCTTTCACGCTTCTTCCTCTTCCTCCTAAGATCTTCACATCTTCTTGATTCTTTTCCTCTTATTATCTAGTCTATCTTCTATTTTCATCTATTCTATCACTTCCATTCTTGATTCCTCTTCTTCTAGAACCATGAATTTAAAATATCTTGTTATGGAACCTCTTTTGAGGTTAGATGATCTCAAAATTATTGCTCTATTCGAAGAGTGTTGTTCTTCCAAAAATTTCATGGATGATAAATTAGAAAAAATGATATATAAATGAGCAAGTGAATCAGATGCCTTTGCTAGGATTATACGCATGATCTTGTCACAACGATCTCCTTTTTTAAAACATCTTTCATCTTCTAAGTCTTCTCACTAGTCCTCACCATCTAAGTCTTCTTCTTCTACTAGGTCTTCACTTTCCTCTTCTTCACGATCTCATTCTTCTTCTACTTCTCCCAAGAGTCATACTTCTCTTGAAAATGCATACCATAATGAGCAACGTGATAATCCTTGTGATACCTCTCCTGTGAAGAATGAAATGCCCATTTTTTATGACTCTGATGATCCCATTTATTATGACTCTGATGATGATGATGGCTATTATGATGAAATACATAGTCATACTCCTGACACCTCTATTCCTAAGAGTCCTCCTTGTCGTATACTCACGCTTACTTGGGATGGGGGTTAACAGTGGAGAGATTGTGATGGCGATCTATATGATTCTGATTTTGAAAAAGACTTTGATGATTTTTATGAACAATACTTTGATGATGCATTTGAGGAAGAGAAAGCTTTCCACGCTAATTAAAAATGTTAATTCTACAAGAATCGCTCCTCTAAGGATTCTCATGCTAAAAATAAATATTGCACTCTCAAGAAAAATCATGTTACTAATGAACCGTTGTTTTGTGATGATTCCCTTCCATCCTCTACTTCCTCCAATACCCATACATCTCCTAAAGTTTCCAAATCTACCACAAATCCTTCATCTGACAGAGGTCCTAACGCTTTTCATGCAGTTCCCTATAGTTATCCTCAAGGGCTACCTCTTAAAGAAACTCAAGCTAACTTTCACTTGGTTGAAAATACTTTCAATAATGCTAAACCTAAAGAGCCTCAGCCTCACTAGTAAATTTGACCTCAAATTTTGACGAAAATTGGTCAAAATTTCGACAGTAATTGGTCGAATGCACGACCAAACCGTTCGTCGCTCTTTTTTTGTCGAAATTTTAACGTTTTTATTATTGTTCGCAATTTCGACCAAAATAAAGGTCGAAATTTTGACTGTAGCTCTTCCTCACTTTGGTAGAATTCGCCGTCAAAATCTGTAGGGAAATGGTCAGAATTCTGACCAACATATGGTCAAAATTTCCACCAAAACATTGGTGGAAAGAACAGAACGAACGTCGAAAGCTCTTCCCGTAATGGTCGAAATTTTGACCAATATTTGGTCAAAATTTTCACCAAAACATTAGTGGAAAGCATAACATTCCCGTCAAAATCTTTGGTGTAATGGTCAAAATTTCGACCAATCGTTGGTGGAAATGAACCGTGGCATTGGTCGAAATTTTGACCAATGTTTAAAAAAAAAAAAAAAAATTTTTTTAAAAAAACAAAATTCTACTTAGATATCAATACCCACGATCTCGTGGAATAAGGGAATGGTACTAATACTAGTTATAGTTAGTTTCATACATCTTAAATTGCATAACTGATTTTGATGATTGTTTTGGTTTTCTTTAAAAGATCTTAAGGGCTTATAGCTATTATTTTGCTTTTTTGGGTAGTTGCAACTAACAATGGGAGATTTATTATGCAGGCAAGAGTCAGAACCATCCTTAGTATTACAGGTTGTAATACTATAATTTGTTGGAAGGTTCAACTAAATTGGGGTAGCTGTGAGGGAAATTCAATCATTCTGGATATCAAACCAATCATACCAGCTGCTGGTTACATTATTTCAGTTATCCAACATAAGCGACCAGCCTATTACAGTGAAGTGCCCTCATTTTTTAGGAGGATACTAATCACATTTGAGCATTTTGTGTGTACTTCCAGACCTAT
>MU226026.1:112456-142225 GCA_018584345.1 Thuja plicata
ACTAGTTTGATGCTGGAGCTACGACATCGACACCGCACACTGAAGGATGCGGTGGCACCTTCACAGAGGTATCATTTATTAATTAGTGGGGTTGTAAAATATTATAGGTATTCTTGATAACTACATACTACTCTTGTTGTTTCATTTTCAGTTAATGATAGTAGAGACTCCTCCTTTTGTTTGTGATAGTTTGAATCATGGCGTAGCTGCAGCTATAACTAGTTCTGACACATTGACCGAGGTATGAAAGAGATAAATTAATTAGAATTATTATTTTAATAGTTTGTATTGAAATTTGTAATGATATTAATGTATGTATTTTAAATATTATTTTGATCATTGTTATAGGGACTCATTACTCCAGATCGTCAGTGTGCCCCTTCGGTAGATGTACATAGAGACTATTTGTTAGCGGTAAGAAAATACTCTATTTTTATTCATCCTATAATTAAATTTCTATGTATATTAGTTATTGATGTTTATACTTGTTATTTTATCAGCTCGATCTGCAGAAGAGTCTAGACAGGAGGACTAGTGAGCACACTCGCAAGAGTACTGCATCTCCATCGATGCGACGATCAAAGATAGCCCAGGATTTGTTTTCTTCCCCTTCCAAAAAATGAATAGATTAGGGATAATCATTGTACACCAATATGACATTACTGGACATATTTTTGTATATTGTATAAGAGACATGTTCTATATCCATTTGGCTTTCACAATGCCAATTTAACTTTATTGGACATATTTGATCTATGACATTATTGGACATATATATTTTTCTTCATGCTCTACAAATATATCATGTGTACTGATGTAGACTACTTTATGTTTATGTGGATGTCTTATGCTTTGTAAATTGATTGTCTTATATTTATGTTTGCACTTGTATCTATGTATATTGTTACTGAATAATTCATACTTAATGAGAATATGCATGTTTCATTTCATAAACCTAGACTCGTAATTTTCATTCCAACACCTTAATGAAATAATAATATTTCATATAAGATAAAAAATATCAATCCTACCCAATTTTAGTCCTATTAGAGCATTTTGACCACTTGGACCTATTTAGGGCACTACAAGAATGTTAAGGGATGCACCAGTACATTGTGGTCCCGAATGTTTGAATGAGTTGTGAAGCATAAAAAGGTTATTCCTGGCATTTACACGTTAAATTGAAGGTGTTAGCAGAGATGGTTCGATATCAGGATGAGCGATTTTCTAAATATGTAATGTTTCAGCTTTCAACTGCGCAACATTGCATGTTTTTGCATCAATCGAGATTGGGTCAGAAAATGAAAATGGAAGTGAATCTCCAAAATCTGAGATAGGTTATCGTAGGCCTCCATAACATGGTCTTGTAACACTTGATGGCTTATTGATACCCCTTGGGAGCTCCGAGAAATGGACTACTAAATATTGACAATTTTGTTGCCTAGTGCACCTTGAGGGACACTTTGCTCCATAGCGGTCGAAAACGTTCGAGCCTCTTCACCTCCATGGAAGGTTCATTCCTAGAATTCACCCAAAATTTCAAAGCTTTTGGCAGAGATGGTTTGATGCCATGACGAGTGGTTTTCAAGATATGCAATGTGTCAGCATTCAACTGCGCAACATTGCAAGTTTTGGAATCAACCAAGATTGGGTCAGAAAATGAAAATGGAAGTGAATCTCCAAAAAATGAGATAGGTTATTGTAGAACTCCATGAAACAGTCTTGTAGCACTTTCCAGATTGTTGATACCCCTCAAGATCTCTAAGAAATGGACTACTAAATATCTGCAATTTTGTTGCCTGGTGCACCTTGAGGGACACTTGGCTCCATAGTAGTCGACAATGTTTGAGCCTCTTCGTCTCCATGGTAGGGTCACTCCTAGAATTCACCCAACATTCTAGAGCTATTGGCAGAGATAGTTCAATGCCATAATGAGCGGTTTTCAAGATATGCAATGTGTCAACATTCAACTGGGCAACATTGCAAGTTTTGGCATCAACCGAGATTAGGTCAAAAAATGAAAATGGAAGTGAATATAAAAAATATGAGATAGGTTATTGTATGCCTCCATGAAATGGTCCTATAGAACTTAATGAATTAATGATACCCCTCAGGAGCTCCGAGAAATGAGCTACTAAATATCGATAATTTTGTTGCCCAGTGCACCTTGAGGGACACTTGGCTCCATAGCGGTCGACAACATTCGAGCCTCTTTGCCTCTATGGAAGGGTAATTAATAGAATTCACTCAATATTCTAGAGCTATTGGAAGAGATGGTTAAATCCCATGACAAGCGGTTTTCAAGATATGCAATGTGTACACATTCAACTGCGCAACATTATAAGTTTTGACATCAACCGAGATTGGGTTGGAAAATGAAAATGGAAGTGAATCTCCAAAAATTGAGATAGGTTATTGTAGGCCTCCATGACATGTTCCTATAGCACTTGACAAATTGTCGATACCCCTTAGGAGCTTCGAGAAATAGACTACTGTATATCAGCAATTTGGTTGCCTGGTGCACCTTGAGGGACACTTGGCTCCATAGCGGTCGGAAATGTTCAAGCCTCTTTGCATCCATGGTAGGGTCATTCCTAGCATTCACCCGACATTTTGGAGCTGTTGGTGGAGATGGTTTGATGCCACGATGAGTGGTTTTAAAGATATGCAATGTGTCAGCATTCAACTGTGCAACATTGCAAGTTTTGGCATCAACCGAGATTGGCTCAGAAAATGAAAATGAAAGCGAATATCCAAAAACCAAGAGATTTTATTGTATGCCTCCATGACATGGTCTTGTAGCACACAGATCATCAATACCCCTTGGGAGATCCAAGAAATGGACTACTGAATATCGACAATTTTTTTGCCTGGTGCACCTTGAGGGAGACTTATCTCCATAGCGGTCGGCAATGTTTGAAGCTCTTTGCTTCTATGGTAGGGTCATTCCTAGCATTCACCTGAAATTCTAGAGCTATTGGCAGAGACAGTTTGATGCCATGATGAGTGGTTTTCAAGATATGCAATGTGTCAGCAATCAACTACGCAACATTGGAAGTTTTGGCATCAACCGAGATTAGGTCAAAAAATTAAAATGGAAGTTAATCTCCAAAAATTGAGATAGGTTATTGTAGACCTCCATGAAATAGTCATGTAGCACTTGACGACTTATCAATACCCCTTAGGAGCTTTGAGAAATGGACTACTGAATATCGATAATTTTGTTACCTAGTGCACCTTGAGGGACACTTGGATCCATAGCAGTCGACAACGTTCGAGCCTCTTCACCTCCATGAAAGGTTTGTTCCTAAAATTAAACTGGCATTCCAGAGTTTTTGGCGAAGATGGTTCGATGCCACGATGAGCGGTTTTCAATATATGCAATGTGTCGGTAATCAACTGCGCAACATTGTAAGTTTTGGCATCAACCGAGATTAGGTCAGAAAATGAAAAAAAATAAAAATATCCAAAAACTGAGATAGGTTATTGTAGGCCTCCATGATATGGTCCTATAGCACTTGATGGCTTGTTGATACCCCTCAGGAGCTCCGAGAAATGGACTACTAAATATCGGCAATTTTGTTGCCTAGTGCACCTTGAGGGACACTTGGCTCCATAGCGATCGACAATGTTTGAGCCTCTTCACCTCCATGGAAGGTTTGTTCCTATCATTCACTTGGCATTATAGAGCTATTGGAAAAGATGGTTTGATTCCATGATGAGCGGTTTTCAAGAGCAATGTGTCAGCATTCAACTGCACAACATTGCAAGTTTTGGCATAAACTGAGATTAGGTTGGAAAATGAAAATGGAAGTGAATCTCCAAAAACTAAGATAGGTTATTGTAGGCTTCCATAACATGGTCTTGTAGCACTTGACAGATCATCAATACCCCTCAGGAGCTCTGAGAAATGGACTCCTAAATATTGATAATTTTGTTGCTTGGTGCACCATGATGGACACTTGGCTCCATAGCGGTCGGCAATATTCGAGCCTCTTCACCTCCATGGCAAGGTCATTCCTAGAATTCAGTTGGAATTTTGGAGCTATTGGTGGAGATGGTTCGATGCCACAATGAGCTATTTTCAAGATATGTAATGTGTCAGCAATCAACTACGCAACATTGCCAATTTTGGCATCAACTGAGATTGGATGAGAAAATAAAAAAAAAAGTGAATCTCCAAAAATTGATATAGGTTATTGTAGGATTCTATGACATATTCCTATAACACTTGACGGATCATCGATACCCCTTGGGAGATCCAAGAAATAGACTCCTAAATATCGGCAATTTTGTTGCCTGGTGCACCTTGAGGAACACTTGGCTCCATAGCGGTTAGCAACATTTGAGCCTCTTTGCCTCCATGGAAGGTTTGTTCCTAGCATTCAAATGAAATTTTAGAGCTATTTGTGAAGATGGTTCAATGCCACAATGAGTGGATTTCAAGATATGCAATGTGTTAGCATTCAACTGTGCAACATTGCAAGTTTTGGAATCAACGCGGATTAGGTCAGAAAATGAAAACGGAAGTGAATATCCAAAAAAAGAGATATTTTATTATAGGCCTTTGTGAGATGGTCCTGTAGCACTTGACGAATTTTCAATACCCCTCAAGAACTCCGAGAAACAAACTACTAAATATCAACAATTTTGTTGCCTAGTGCACCATGAGGGACACTTTTCTCCATAGCGGTCGGCAACATTCAAGCCTCTTTGCCTCCATGGTAGGGTTGTTCCTAGCATTCACTTGACATTCAAGAGATTTTGGCTAAGATGGTTTGATGCCACGACGAGCAGTTTTCTAAATATGAAATATGTTAGCAATCAACTGCGCAACATTGCAAGTTCTGGCATCAACCGAGATTGGGTCAGAAAATGAAAACGGAAGTGAATTTATAAAAGATGAGATAGGTTATTGTAGGCCTCCATGACACGGTCCTATAGCACTTGATAGATTGTCAATACCACTTGGGAGCTCTGAGAAATGGACTACTGAATCTCGGTAATTTTGTTGCCTGGTGCACCTTGAGGGACACTTGGCTCCATAGCGGTCGACAATGTTTGAGCCTCTTCGCCTCCATGGAAGGGTCATTCCTAGAATTCAACTAGCATTTTGGAGCTGTTGGTGGAGACAGTTTGATTCCATGATGAGCGGTTTTCAAGATATGAAATGTGTCAGCATTCAACTATGCAACATTGCAAGTTTTGGCATCAACTGAGATTGGGTCGACAAATGAAAACGGATGCAAATATCCAAAAATTGAGATAGGTTATTGTATGCCTTTGTGACATGGTCCTATAGCACTTGATACATCATCAATACCACCTTGGGAGCTCCAAGAAATAGACTACTTAATATCAACAATTTTGTTGTCTGGTGCACCTTGAGGGACACTTGGCTCCATAGTGGTCGACAACATTTGAGCCTCTTCGCCTCCATAATAGGGTCATTCCTAGCATTCAACCAACATTCCAGAGCTATTGGAAAAGATGGTTTGATGCCACAATGAGCGGTTTTCAATATTTTTAAATGATTTAAATGTGCGGTTCAATAGTTTAAATTATTTTTTTGTAAATACATATATACAAAGAATGTGCTAGCATGAAACATGACAATAACCTTAACATATATTTCTAGAATTTGTAGGGTAAACATATTTTTTTTAATTAATGATGAAAAATATGTTTACAAATTAGCTCATTAGGAGCACCAGGAGGAAAGAGCTAAGAAGAGAAAACCTCTGGTATTGCCCCAAAAAAAAGAAGAGAAAATTTGTTATTAAATCTTACAAACTTCCTGTCATACATACAGGGCAATGCATGAGAAATTTACACTCCACCCAATGTGGATTCAAGGGAATTAATTCCTGTAAAAATATACATGTTATATGCACATGCATTCAACTAGATTCGACATTACAAAATTTTGGATTCACTTTTAGTCTAATGAACCAGCTGGATCTTCCCTAGCCTTTATTATCTCAAGTATTGCCTTGTGGTCTAACTCGTGAACCTTCCAAAGAGTTTTATTGTGTGGTTTTCCTCCATATTTGGTAAAATGAACATTTGATGCAATGACAAGGTTGGAATAATGAAGAATATTCCTGTGTGTCTCTGAATCCTTGAACAACCACAACCTAGGGTTCTTCATACAATACCGTCTAAGCCATGTACCAGTTACAACCACTGCTCCTATAGAGTATTCTAATCCTTCATCATCTGTAACTGAGTGATCCAATTTATTTTTTTCCCCAACACAATGACACAAATAATAATCCATCTCTTCATCATTGTCTTCCTGTGCAATAAAAGCAAAAACATGGTCTGCAATGATAGAAGCATAACAAGGAGATTAATTCAATGAATACTTACGATAAAGTACTAAATTTGATATTATTTGCAAGTTGAAAATTTACCTGGTTGCACCAGATCAGAAAAATGGTGAAAGTCAATGGATGATTCCATTTTTTTTAGTTTCAATGTTGCTGGGGGATGATAGGAGTCAAGTGGGCTCAAAATTCATGTAGACCATTCGTCGACCCATTCCTTTGACTCACACCCATCCCAATCTTCATCTGTGCATGATGAACAAAAGCATCCCATATGTCATGTGTGGATTATACATGAACTTGGATTAGAGCTTCTAAAAGAGTGTAGCTCACTTGATCCTATTAATGTACAACAATCCTCGTATGGTGCAATGTTAGTTTCATCCATCAACCAAAAAAATCTACAAATCGTAGACTCACCTTCATTACCTAGACACATTGTAGCATTACACCACTGGATGATACATCTCGCATCTGACAATGTTGCTTGTTCTTTGTACTTTAATTCTTCATGCTCTATGGCCCTTTTTATACATGCACCTGCACCATTGTGCTCTCCCTTTCCATGACTGGCCTCTGTAAAATTCCACATATACTGAATACCAGTGTTCGTATGCATCCTTCTCAACCAATAAATCATCCAAGAATTCTTGAATTGTGATGCACAATTGCCTGACCATATGATGTGTCGATGATATGATATGCTCCTATTACTCAAATCACCATAAAATAGATGAAAGCAACTGTGTACAAACTCTGTAGAATATGAACGATCATTGCTGATGTAGAAATGACACTCCCTCAATATCTTCCTATTCTCCTTTGTACTTTCAGGTGAATGCATAAATTCTATATGAACAAATATAGCAACTTGTTGAGAGCTATAATACTTTTCTTGCACCTCATTTCATGGTTGTAGAGTGTAATTCTTTGCAAAGTTGACAACTGAAACAATGGTATTGAGTGGGAATGTGTCCTTGCACAACTTGAATTGCATATCCAACCATCGAGCTCTATGTGTATTCCTTGCATAATAATACACAATCTTGTCACAAAAAAACTCATGAACTGATACACTGGAATATTTTCAATTACTAAATCACATCTTTTAGCCTCCTTTCCATCTTTTAGAGAATATGCAACTGTCTTATATTTTCCAAAATCCACTTTTTCATTCCCAATTGCATGTGTACTCTCCATATGTTGACAAATTGGCAAATGTTGCAAACCACCACAATCTATGCATGTACCATTCAAGCATGTGAGCTTGTAAAATTGTTGACAATCCGCTCTTTCACATAAAATTGTAATAATTAATTCCCTTGAAGATGTAGGTGGGTCATTTATGTTACAATCCTGTAGAACATTGTTAGAATGCAAATCTACACGCATATGCTTATAAATATCAAAATGGTTAGAAAATTAAATATGTATCCTACAACAACAAGTTGTGCGTGTGTCATTTATATTCACATAAAAAGGTTTAGCCATTTCAAAATATCTTTGACTAATTTTAAATTGAGGATACGTATGTATAAATTTTGCAAAGAATTGTGTTTGAGTTGAATCCAAATTTTTTTTTTAATGTGGAATGTGGATTTGACTACCAATCCTCCTTTTTACAACATCTCATTGATTGGAAGATACTCGTGTTTTATTCTTCCAAAAGTCTTCAATGATGGATTTTAAAGCTTCAACAATTGATTTATCCTTCTGCGGTAGTCTACCAGAAAATGCCCATAACTCATTGTTATTTGGATCTTCCACTCTTTGACACCTTCCCATAGCTCTCAATAGAGACTTTCTACTTATTTTCAATGCTTTTCTTGTCTTTCTAATGAGTTGAGATTTCTTCATTTGAGTGCTTACTATTGTTGATGTAAGTACAAGTCATGTGACATTACTATCTTTTGTGCGTGATCTAGAACCCACACTCTCATATGCAGTCATTAGATTCTTTACAATAGATTTTTCACTTGACTCATCCATCGTTCTTAGCCCAAGAATCTTCATGATAGGCCTAAATTTTAGATTTCTCATCATTTGAACAAATAGTTGACATCTTCCAATCATATTTAAATTCTCAAAAAATAATCTCCAAATACGGTTAGCATATCTTTGACAAGTACGCTTGGGAATCTTTTCAAGAATTTGTTGCAAAATGTTAGTGTCAATATCAATCAAATATTTTAGCTTTTTGTAAATTATTCTAGGAGGTGTTTTCAATTGTTAAGTGGCCTCAACATTATGAGAATCAACAACATTATGTATTAATGTGTACTTTCAACTGAAGTTGACGTGCCTTCAAATTGAGATGTGAAAGATGGATCCTCACAAACTTGAGATGTTAATGATGTGCCTTCAACATGAAATGATGTTGTGCCTACACCTTCGGATATAGATAATGGTGTGCCTTCAACATGACATGATGTCATTCCTACACCTTCAAATGTAGATAATGGTGTGCCTTGAACATGATACAATGGTGTGCCTTCAAGATGATACAAGGGTGTGTCTCCAACATTGGATGGTGCTCTCTCTTCAACTTGGGAAATCATAGATGATGTGCCCACATCTTCATAATTCAATTGTGATGCAGAGAGCACTGCAAGAAGACCTTAATGGGCCCTAGCTCTTTGATACCTCTTCAAACTTCAAAATCTATCAATCTCACTCCACAAAAATCATCTTATGATGTCTCCTAACTTGTCCAAGGGGTCAATAGGCTTCCCCTATTCTGTTTTGGTTCTCCAAATCAATCTATAGAACAAAGCAATTTCTCCTTTAGGGGTACTTTCCCTAAACCATATCACAAGGTGTAAAAATTCACCAGTGGATTCAAAATTCTATCCTAAGAGATTGAAGACTCTTAACAGACCCTAGGGGTCAAGAATCCACAACTAAATTTGGTCTTGAATACCCAAAGTTAGTCGAACCCCAAATGGTCTAGGATTCCTTGTAGCCCTAACCAGTGGGTTTTTGGGACTTAAATTTTTGTGACAATTTTATCTAGAGGACCTGATTAGGTTTCCAGACACCCTTTATGGAGTTTGTAAACCCCCCAAAGCATTAGCACCTCACTCCACTCCTGCACCCCCAATCTCTCACAAAATACACAGACCTAATTAGCTAGTTTAGGCTTGGTTTGTTAGGCAAGTGATAGAAGGTGGGTTCATGAATGAAATGCAGAGCTTTGGATGGATACCCCTACCCTAAATTAGTCTAGAAATACTCTTGGTTTTATCACACAACACTCATATAACTCCTGCATGTGACTGTACCGACAGACTAGGCTAATTACATAGGGATAATTAGCCTAGGGCTTGATCTTAAAAATAGGACTAAGAGTGAGAGTCTAAGCTTCTATATTCCTAAAGACCATGATCCTAACTATAATTTTCCAAGTGGCCAAGGAGATGTACTAGACAAAGCTCTTGTTAGGATCACATCTTTGAGACTGGTCCAGTAGAGCCTTGGTTCCTCAGACAGAAACCAAGTAAAATCTATAACTTTTCACCAACTCAACAAAAACACCTCAAATCAACTGGAAAGGTTAGTAGACTCAAGGCATTGAAAAATTCTACAACTGGATCTTCAAAATGAATCCGTACCAGCTTGTACCATGCAAAAATGACTCAAAACACTCTTCTATTTCCTTGCTTGAACATCAAACTTGATACACACTGTCTTGTAACCTTCATGGAAGGCATCCTCTCACCTAATAGAATACTCCAAGAGTTTCATAAGCTTTAGAAAGTGGGCGAGGTTGGTTCCAAAGAATTTGTTATTTCTTGAGAAACATTTTGCAAAAGTTGCTCATGCAACTTTGCAAAAAGACAACTTTTGGCAATCATGAAGGAAAGTTGCTATTTTTTGAGAATGTTAAGTTCACCGACCCCAAGAATGTGGGAGAGGGTCAAAATAAGACAAGAACCTACCTAAGGACTTAAAACATGACTTCTAACCAAAATTTAAAGACTTTAAACAAACATGGTCTAACTTTGGTTTCAGGAACCTTGGTTTATAACTTCACCTTAGGTCCTTCACCTTACATCAAAGACCCACAAAACTACACACACATAAGGGTGATCTCAAGGATGCACCTTATTTGAAACATGAAACCAAGAAAAGAGGACTTTTAGGAGGTTCCCTACACCATACTCCTCATGAAAAAAAGGAACTCAAGTCTCTTGAGTTGTGAATTCTTCAAGTGGATAACATGTCTTCAAAATGTCTTTGGGGTTCATCCAAGTAGCATCTTCAACTGGTTGGTGTTTCCATTTAACCAAGTACTCATAGTAAGTTCCCCTCCTATTTTTCTTCTTCACTCTTTTGTATAGAATGGTTTCAATCTCAGGAGGAGTTGCTTGTGGCATCTCCTTGAGTGGTTGGAATGTAGGAGGTTCTGGAGTACCTGCAATATTAGTAGTACTATCTTCTTCTTTATAAGAATAGAAGTCTGCAACATTGAAAATAGGTGATAAGCCAATGTGAGATGGTAGATCAATTCTATAGGCATTGTTGCCACATTTCTTAAGGATCTTGAAAGGGCCAAGATTTTTCATCATAAGCTTTGTGTATTTCTCTTTAGGTAGTCTCTCCTTCTTGAGGTGGATCATCGCTAAGTCTCCCACCTTGAATTGGAGATCTCTCCTCTTCTTGTCAGCATGGGCTTTATATTTCTCAGTGGTATGCTTAAATTTGGTATGCACCTGATCATTTATATTCTTCATTACCTCAGCAAATTATTATGCTAGTGCACTTCTTTTGTCCATTTCTTCGATATACATGAGTTCCAATACTCCTCTAGGGTGAGTGCCATAGACAATCTGGAATGGAGTTAAACCAGTGCTCCAATTTACTGAATCATTGAATGAGAACTCTGCTTGTGCTATAATGGTATCACAAGTGGCTCCATATTCTTGTGTGAGGCATCTCAGAAGGTTTCCAAGGGATCTATTTATGACTTATTTCTGACCATCAGGTTGTGGATGATATGCAAATGACAGAGAGACATTTGTTCCTAATTTTCTCCACAGTGTCCTCCAAAAGTGGCCTAAAAACTTAGGATCCCTATATGATATTATTGATAGTGGTAATCCATGAAGTATTGTAACCTCTCTGAAAAACAATCCTGATATGTGAGATGCATCATGAGTTGTCCTACAAGGAATAAAGTGTGCCATTTTTGAAAATTTGTCAACTACAATATAAATGCTATCAAATCTAGACTTGGTCTTTGGAAGACCTAGGACAAAGTCCATACTTATTGAATCCCATGGTTTTGCAGGGATGGATAAAGGAGTGTATAGTCAAGCATTGGAGGTGTGTCCTTTGGCTTGTTGGAAAATTGAACAACTCTCCAAAAAATTCCTAACATCTGTCTGCAATTTTGGCAAGTGGTAGAATCTCCTAACTAGCTCCAAAGTTTTGTCCACTCCAAAGTGACCAACTAGGCTTCCACAGTGCTTTTCTTTGATAACATTCTCCCTCATAGATCCCTTTGAGACACATAAAGAACTCCCTTTGAAAATAAGGCCATCTTGCACAATAAACTTAGAGAAATAAGTATGGTATATGTCTATCATCTCAATGCAAATCTGATAAGCTTCTTTAAAATCTTCATCTTTAACATACATATCCTTAATGGCCTCTAACTAGATGGCTTGAGTGGTCAAATGTCTCCTACTGAGAGCATCAACAACTTTGTTCACAACCCCTTTTTTATGCTTGATGGAAAATGTATAAGACTGTAAGAACTCCATCCACTTCACATGTATGTGATTAAGTTTCTCCTACTTGTTTAGAAAGCTAAGTGCATGGTTATTAGTAAAAAAAAAAACTCCTTGGGCAATAAATAATACCTCCACTTCCTAAGTGACTGAACCATTGCATACATTTCAAGGTCATAAGTAGAGTAATTTTGTTTAGCTTCATTGATATTCCCACTAAAAAAGGTAACTAGCCTCCCCTCTTGGCTCAAGACTCCCCCAATGGCTTTGTTACTTTCATCACATTCTTCTGTAAAGACTTTGTGAAATTCTGGTAGAACTAGGATGGGCTACTCTGCAATATTTTTCTTCAACAACTCAAAGGACTCATTACCTTCATTAATCCATGCAAATATGCATTTTCTTCCACCTTTTATGGTGTTGATAATGGAGCACAAATACCACTAAAATTTCTGATGAATTTCCTATAAAACCTGGATAAGCCATGAAAACTCTTTACCTCTGATGGAGTGGTATGAGGTGGCCAATTGAGGATGGCTTCAACTTTGGTAAGATCCATATTGAGACTATTTTTGGAGATCACAAAGCCTAAGAACACAAGTTATTCTTGAAGAAACACACACTTTTCTATATTTATTTTCAACTCCTCCTCATGGAGTTTTCTCATCACCATGTCCAAATGCTTGAGATGTTCTTCCCTGCTCCTGCTAAAGATCAAAATATCATCAAGGTATACAACAACAAATTTGTTAAGAAAATATTTCAACACTTCATTCATCTATCTCATAAAGGTGCTTGGAGCATTGGAAAGGCCAAAAGGCATCACAATCCATTCATAGAGGCCTTATGTAGTCTTAAATTTTGTCTTCCATTCATCTCCCTCTCTGATTCTTATCTGATGATAGTCACTTTTGAGATCTATCCTGGAATAGTAGCTTGCACCCCCCAAATAGTCCATCAAATCCTCTATTCTAGGCATAGGAAACCTATATCTGATGGTTATCCTATTGATTTCCCTATAATACATACATAACCTCCATGTGCCTTCTTTCTTGGGTGCTAGGACTGCTAGAACAACACAAGGACTCACACTCTTCCTAATGAGACCTTTTGACAATAATTATCCAATCTTTCTTGCTACCTCTTGATTCTATTCAGGGGTCATCTTATATCCTACCTTATTGGGAAGAGTGGCCCCTGGTATGAAGTCTATATAGTGACTTATTTCCCTCTCAGGTGACAAAGACTATGGTGTGTTCTTAGCAATGATACCTCTATACTGGTCTAACAGTGCTTTCACTTCTTTGGGGCCTACATCCCTAATGGTGATTTGGACTTTGGACTCCTTCAAAGGTGTCCTTTTGGGCCTCACCACTAGGGAATAACAAGGGGTATCCTTCTCCTTTAGTACTTTAATTAATTCCTTTTCTCCCATGTGCAAGACAGTACTAGTAGTATGTTTTTCTTTCTCACAGTCAGGGAGTGGGTTCATTACATATTCAACACCATCCTTAGTTATAGTATAAACATTGGATTTCACATCATGCCTAGCATCTACATCATATTTCCAATGCCTTCCTAATAATAGATGACACACATCCATCTATGTAATATCACATAAAACCCTATTTGTATAGTCCCCTATTTTGAAATCTACCCAAACTTGTTCATTGATAATGGTTTTCTTCTCTTTTGTCAACCAAGAAGCCTTATAAGGGAAAGGATGAGGAATTACATGCAACTTTAGTTTAGTGACTAACTCTCTAGATGCAATATTATCTGTAGAGCTAGAATCAACTATAACCTTGCATACCTTATTGTTCACCTTGCAGCTTGTTCTGAATAATGACTTCCTCTGAGGTGGTTCTATAGTAGTAGGTACTCTTAGGAGTGTCCTTTTCATCATTAAACATTTTCCTTGCTCTGGATTTGTAGGTCTTGAAGTTTCAGAGTGATAGGAGGATAGGCTTTGGTTATCATCCTCTTGGCTAAGTTGTACTCTTCTGTCCCCTCCTTGTCTGCTGGTGCCACTCTTTTCAGGACATCTAAAGGACTGATGTCCAACTTGATTACATGTAAAACACTTCCCTGTGAAGACACTAGGCCCTCTTCCTCCAAACCTTCCTCTACTATTGGATCTCCTCCATCTAAAACTATTTCTATTATTGTGCTCTCCTTTTGACTCGTGGTGATTAAACTCCCCTTGACTTCTATGGAATGGTCCTCTACAATTGAACCTACCTCTTCCCCTGAAGTTATTCCCTTTTCCTCTATTATTTTGTTCTCCTCTTCTCTTCTTCCTTTCTTCTATTTTTAGTGCCATTTGAAAACATTTGTGTACTGATTCAGGGTTACACAAACTCATTTCATCTTGGATACTGTATTTCAATCCATTGATATATCTTGCAAGTTTGTGCTTCTCACTTTCAGGAACTCTTTCCTTCAAGGTCATCTTGTGAAATTCTTCAGTATACCCACTCACATCAAGGTCCTTCTGCCTAAGATTTTGTAGCTTCTTGTGGAGGGTGATCTCGTAGTCTTCAGGTACAAACTGCTTCGTTACTTCAACTAGCATATTTTTCCATGTTGAGATAGGATTCCTTCCATCCTCCACCCTTTCATTTTTTAGGAAGTTCCACCAACTCAAGGAAGGGCCTCTCATTCTTGATTTTGCAACATTAACCTTATGATTTTCAGAGATGTTGTCATACTCAAAGTAGTTCTCCAAAGCTTCCACCCAATTCATGCATTCTTCAGGATCCATTTTCCCACAAAACCTGGGCATGTCTGATTTCTGATCCCTTCTTCCAACTCTCTCAAGAGCTTCAAGAAGTTTTAATTGGCCTATAGGCATTTTCTTTGTCTCAGCTTGCTCTTGCTCTTCCTCTTCTTCTTCCTCTTCTTCTTCTCCTTCCTCCTTCTCCATTTGGAGCTCTTTCAACTTCTTTATCTCCTCTTCCATCCTATTGTTCTTGGCTACTTGTTCCCTGACAATTTTTTCCAATTCCACATTAGTGATTCTAGTGGGGACTTCTTCCTCTAGAGAACTTTCTATTCCCTCAGCCATTCTTCACTCCTTCCAAGATCTTGGCAGGCTCTGATACCACTTGATGTAGAGAGCACTGCAAGAAGACCTTAATGGGACCTAGCTCTTTGATACCTCTTCAAACTTCAAACTTGATCAATCTCACTCCACACAAGTCTTCTTAGGATGTCTCCTGAATTGTCCAAGGGGTCAATAGGCTTCCCCTATTCTCTCTTGGTTCTCCAAATCAATCTATAGAACAAAGCAATTTATCCTTTAGGGATACTTTCCCTAAACCATATCACAAGGATTAAAAATTCAACAATGGATTCAAAATTCTATCCTAAGACATTGAAGACTCTTAACAGACTCTAGGGGTCAAGAATCCACCACTAAATTTGGTCTTGAAGACCTAAAGTTAGTTGATCCCCAAATGGTCTAGGATTCCTTGTAGCTCTAACCAGTGGGTTTTTGGGACTTAACCTTTTGTGAAAATGTGATCTAGAGGACTTTATTGGGGTTCTAGACACCCTTTATGGATTTTGTAAACCCCCCAAAGCATTAGCACGTCACTCCACTCCTGCACCCCCAAGCTCTCACAAAACACACAGACCTAATTAGTTAGTTTAGGCTTGGTTTGTTAGGAAAGTGATAGAAGGTGGGTTCATGAATGAAATTAAGTTGTTTGGATGGATTCCCCTACCCAAAATTAGTCCAAAACAACTATTGGTTTGATCACACACCACTCATATAACTCCAGCATGTGACTGTACCGATAGAATAGGCTAATTACATAGGGATAATTAGCCTAGGGCTTGATCTTAAAAATAGAAGGACTAAGAGTGAGATTCTAAGCTTCTAGATTCCTAAAGACCATGATCCTAACTATAATTTTCCAAGTGGCTGAGGAGATCCACTGGATAAAGCTCTTTTTAGGATTACATCTTTGAGACTGGTCCAGTAGAGCCTTGGTTTCTCAGACAGCAACCAAGTAAAATCTATAAATTTTCAGTAACTCAACAAAAATACCTCAAATCAACTGGAAAGGTTAGTAGACTCAAGGAATTACAAAATTCTACAACTGGATCTTCAAAATGATTCTATACCAGGCCATACCATGCAAAAATGACTCAAAACACTCTTCTATTTCCTTGCTTGAACATCAAACTTCATGCACACAGTCTTCTGACCTTAATGGAAGGAATCCTCTCACCTAATAGCATCCTCCAAGAATTTTAGAAGCTTCAAAAAGTGGGTGAGGTTTGTTACAAATAAGTTGTTCATTCTCGAGCAACATTTTGCAAAAGTTTCTCATGCAACTTTGCAAAGATACTTTTTGGCAATCATGAAGGAAAGTTGCTATTTTTGGAGAATTTTAAGTTCACCAACCCCAAGGATGTGGGAGAGGGTAAAAATAAGACAAGAACCTACCTAAGGACTTAAAACATGAATTCTAACCAAACTTTAAATACTTTAAACAAACATGGTCTAACTCTGGTTTCAGGAACCTAGGTTTATAACTTCACCTTAGGTCTTTCACCTTACATCAAAGACTCACACAACTACACACACACAAGGGTGATCTGAAGGATGCACCTTAGTTCAAACATGAAAGCAAGAAAAGAGGACTTTTAGGAGGTTCCCTACACCAAATTTTCTTGTTGCACGCAAGTTTCTCATTTGTTGCCTTTTTGTTTCCGATTCCAATTCTCTCTTACTTTGTATTGATGTTTCATGTTCCTCATCCAAAGGCAAATTTTCTTCTTTGGTATGCAATTTATTGTGTTCACGAAGTTGTCTCATTCTTTCCCTTTTCTTCTCTTTGAATCTTTCATGTTCTTCTGGTGTTAGAGTCTTTGCTCATTTCCTTGGCATGATGATGATTTCTACAAATGAATTCATTATAATTTTGAAATTATTGTATTAATCTATTACAAGAAGTAAAAATTTCTAATATCAATCTAAATTATATTAACTTAAAATATAATAGAAATATTTTGCAATATGTTAAATTATTTCTTCAACAAATCCATATCATAGCAATGCATGTACAAAAAGACTCTTTATTCACAATTCACATGTAAAAAATAAAAAACTTACCTCAATGGATCAATTTTGGTGAAGATTGATTGACTTTCATTCTTTGATGTTGACTTCTGAACAAAAATGTGTTTCAAATTGATAGAATATACTTTTTGTGATTTTCAACACCATGAAAAGTGAATATATGTCAAGCAGACTGTAAAAAATAGACAACAACAGTAAAAAGTGGGCATCTTTCACAAGCTTCTTAACTTTATTACCATTTTTTGTGTTCTTATGTAGGGTGCATGCCCTATAGGGAATACGCCCTATGTTAGACACAAAAAAAGACAAAGAGAGAGAGAGAGAGAGGTGGGAAGAGAGAGAGGGGGGAGGTGTGTGTGTGTGTGTGTGTGTGTGTGAGAGAGAGAGAGAGAGAGAGAGAGAGAGAGAGAGAGAGAGAGAGAGAGAGAGATGCAACAATGTTTGAATACTTGTTTCCCTTCTAGTATTTGACATTATCTTATTTCAATTCTAGTATTTGGAATTATCTTTAACAATCTTTGAATACTTGTTTCACTTCTAGTGTTTGACATTATATATTAATCCAGTGGATGTCACATGTGCAAATCTCATCACTAGACCTGGTTGTAAAAGGAAACCTTGGTTAGCATGACTAATCAAATCAATGACTCTCTCTCTCTCTCTCTCTCTCTGAGAATTATACAAAGAGTCTTCCAAGATTCCTTGGTTGTTTTCCATTATTTTCCATGACTTCATGTTGCAATCCTGCTTAGCTCTCCTGCTCTGAGTTAGAGAAACTAAAAAGAGAAAATTGGACAAACATGTCATGAAACCCAGGGTATTAAGAAAGGTTGCTTCACAAAGAATCTACATGTGATAATCATATCATACATACCAAAAATATTGTGTCAAGTTAGGCTCGAATTCATTGTACACCCCTTACATAATTTAGAATCCTTAGGAATTCATAGAAAATAGAAGATTGATTTCCATCTACTCCATGCCGAGTGCACCTATTGCTGCCTAACAGATTAATATAGGGGTTTCCACCTATTATGAGATTAAAACCTCTAATTGAGTTAATCATTTCATCAAGTATTTATACTATTAGAACCTTCACATCCCCCACCTCAATTAGTTTACCCTTTTGATATGATTTTTCCTACTAGCTTCTAAGAATAAGCTTGTTTTGTTTCAAAATTTATGTATATACAACATAAATGAGTAGAATACCCAAATGATGCAAAGAAACTTCTACACCCCCAATTCTAGGGAACAGAGAAATGACATGTATCCATTTTGGATAAATAGGCTTCAAAATAGAAAGGTGGTATCTTATCATTTCCACCTAGAAAGCATTTCCAAGGTGATGCAAAGAGCACTGCAAGAAGACCATAATGGGCCCTAGCTCTTTGATACCTCTTCAAAATCCAACTCTAATCAACCTCACTCCACAAAATTCTTCTTAGGATGTCTCCTTACTTTTCCAAGTGTTCAATAGGTCTCCCTTGTTCTCTCTTGGTTCCCCAAATCAAGCTATGAAACAAAGTAATTCCTCCTTTAGGGACACTTTCCCTAAACCACACAATAAGGTGTAAAACTTCACCAGTGGATTCAAAAATCCATCCTAAGAGATTTAATACTCTTAATAGACCTTAGGGACCAAGAATCCACCACTATTTTTGGTCTTGAAGACCCAAAGTTAGTCAAACCCCAAATACCCTAGGATTCCTTGTAGCCCTAACCAGTGGGTTTTTGGGACTTTTTTTTTTTTTGACAATGGTATCTAAAGGATCTGATTGGGTTTCTAGACACCCTTTATGGATTTTGTAAACCTCCCAAATCATGAACACCTCACTCCACTCCTGCACCCCTAAGATCGCACAAAACACACAGACCTAATTAGCTAGTTTAGGCTTGGTTTGTTAAGCAAGTGATAGAAGGTGGGTTCATGGATGATATGCAGAGATTTGGATGGATTCTCCTACCAAAAAATAGTCTAGAAACACCTTTTTTTTTATCCCCCAACTCGTATATTTCACATGCATGTGATTGTACTAACAGACTAGGCTAATTACATAGGGATAATTAGCCTAGGACTTGATTTTAAAAATATAAGGACTAAGAGTGAGAGCTTGAGCTTCTGGATTCTTAAAGACCATGATCCTAGCTAAAATTTTCCAAGTGGATGAGGAGATCCACTATATAAAGTCCTTGCTAGTATCACAACTTTGAGATTGGCCCAGTGGAGCCTTGGTTTCTCAGACATCAAGAATGTAAAATCGATAACTTTTCACTAACTTAACAAAAACAACTCAAATCAACTGGAAAGGTTAGTAGACTCAAGGAATTACAAACTTTAGTGACGTGATCTTCAAAATGAATCTGTACCAGTCCATACCATGTAGAAATGACTCAAAACACTCTTCTCTTTCCTTGCTCAAACATCAAACTTCATACACTCTGTGATCTGACCTTCATGGAAGGAATCCTCTCAGCTCATAGCATCCTCCAAGAATTTTAGAAGCTTCAGAAGGTGGGTGAGGTCAGTTACAAAGAAGTTGTCATATACCGAGCAACATTTTGACAAAGTTGCTCATGCAACATTTTGCAAAAAGACAACTTTTTGGCAATAAGTGACAGAGTTGCAAATTTGGGTAAATGCAAACCTTACCGACCTCCCAAGGTGTGGGAGAGGTCCAACACATGACTAGGACCTAACTAATGACTTAGAAACATAAATTCTAACTAGACACACAAAATCAACAACTAACAAGGTCTAACCATGGTTTCAGGAACCTAGGTTTATAACTCACCATAGGTCCTTCACCTTACATCAAAGACCCAAAAAAACAAGCACACACAAGGGTGATCCCATGGATGCACCTTATTACAAACAATAAAGAAAGAAAAATGAGGATCTTCGGGAGGTTCCCTGCACCATACTCCTCATGACAAAAGGAACTTAAGCCTCTTGAGTTGTGGATTCTTCAAGTGGATAACCTGTCTTCAGAATGTCTTCAGGGTTCATCCAAGTAGCATCTTCAACTGGTTGGTGTTTCCATTTAACCAAGTACTCATAGTAAGTGTCCCTCCTAGTTTTCTTATTCACTCTTTTGTTTAGAATGGTTTCAATCTCAGGAAGAGTTTCTTGTGGCATGTCCTTGAGTGGTTGGATTGTAGGAGGTTTTGGAGTATTTGCAAGATTAGTACTACTAACTTCTCCTTTTTAGGCATAGATATCTGCAACATTAAAAATGGATGATAATCCAATGTGAGAGGGTAGATCAATTCTATAGGCATTGTTACCAAATTTCTTCAGAATCTTGAAAGGGACAAGCTTTTTCATCATAAGCTTTGTGTATTTCTCTTTAGGTAGTCTTTCCTTCTTGAGGTGGATCATCACTAAGTCTCCCACCTTTAATTGTAGATCTCTCCTCTTCTTTTCAGCATGGGCTTTATATTTCTCAGTGCTATGCTTCAATTTGATCTACACCTGATCATGTATATTCTTCATCACCTCAGAAAATTCTTCAGCTAGTGCACTTCTTTTGTCCATTTCTTTCGTATCCTTGAGTTCCAATACTCCTCTAGGGTGAGTGCCATATACAATCTAGAATGGAATTAAACCAGTGCTCCAATTTACTGAATCATTGAATGAGAAATCTACTTGTGCTATAATGGTATCCCAGGTGGCTCCATGTTTCTATGTGAGGCATCTCAAAATTTTTCCAAGGGATCTATTGATGACTTCTGTCTGATCATCAGACTATGGATGATATGCAGATGACAGAGAAATATTTGTTCCTATTTTTCTCCATAATGTCCTCCAAAAGTGACTTAAGAACTTAGGATCCCTGTCTCATACGATGGACAATAGGAGTCCATGGAGTCTTAAAACCTCTATGAAGAACAACCCTGCTATGTGAGACACATCATGAGTTGTCATACAAGGGACAAAGTGTGCCATTTTTGAAAATCTATCAACTACAACATAAATGCTATCAAATCCAGACTTGGTCTTTGGAAGACCTAGGACAAAGTCCATACTTACTAAATACCATGGTTTGGTAGGGATGGGTAAAGAAGTGTATAATACAACATTGGATGTGTGTCCTTTGGCTTGCTGGAAAACTGAACAACTCTCCACAAAATTCTTAACATCTATCTGCAATTTTGGCCAGTGGTAGAATCTCCTACCTAGCTCCAAAGTTTTCTCTACTCCAAAGTGACCAGCTAGGATTCCATAGTGCTTATCTTTGATAATTTTCTCCCTCATATATCCTTTTGGGACACATAAAGAACTTCCTTTGGAAAGAAGACCATCTTGCATAATAAACTCAGAGAAATCAGTATGATATCTGTATGTCATCTCAATGCAAATCTGATAAGCTTCTTTAAAATGTTCATCTATAACATACATATGCTTCATGGAATTAACCCCAACACTCTCTAACTAGATGGCTTGAGTGGTCAAATGTCTCCTACAGAGGACATCGACAACTTTTTTCACAACCCCTTTCTTATGCTTGATGGAAAATGTATAAGACTGCAAGAACTCCATCCACTTCACATGTCTGTGATTAAGTTTCTCCTATTTTTTTAGAAAGCTAAGTGCATTATTATCAGTAAAAACAACAAACTCCTTGGGAAATAAATAATTCCTCCATTTCCTAAGTGACTGAACCATTGCATACATTTCAAGATCATAAGTGGAGTATTTTTGCTTAGCTTCATTGAGCTTCTCACTGAAAAAAGAAACTGGTCTTCCTTCTTGGCTCAAGACCCCTCCAATGGCATTTTTTCTTGCATCACATTCAACTGTGAATACCTTGTGAAAGTCTGGGAGGACTAGGATAGGCTGCTCTCCAATCTTCTTCTTTAGCAACTCAAAGGACTCATCAGCTTCCTTAGTCCATGAAAATATGAATTTTCTTCCACCTTTAATAGTGTTAATAATGGGAGCACATATGCCACTAAAGTTTCTGATGAATTTCCTATAAAAACTAGATAGGCCATGAAATATTTTTACCTCTGATGGAGTAGTGGGAGGTGGCCAATTGAGGATGGCTTCAACTTTGGTAAGATCCATCTTGAGACTATTTTTGGAGATCACAAAGCCTAAGAACACAAGTTCTTCTTGAAGAAATACACACTTATCTATATTGATTTTCAACTTCTCCTCATGGAGTTTCCTCATCACCATGTCCAAATGCTTGAGATGTTCTTCCTTTCTCCTCCTAAATATTAAAATGACATCAAGGTATACAACAACAAATTTGTTAAGAAAAGGTTTCAATACTTCATTCATCAATCTCACAAAGGTGCTTGGAGCATTGTAAAGGAAAAAAGGCATCACAAGCCACTCATAAAGGCCTTCTATAGTATTAAATGTTGTCTTCCATTCATCTCCTTCTCTAATTATTATCTAGTGGTAGCCACTTTTGAGATCTATCTTGGAATAGTAACTTGCACCCCCCCAAACAGTCCATCAAATCCTCTATTCTAGGCATAGGAAACCTATATATGATGGTTATCCTATTTATAGCCCTAGAATCCATACATAACCTCCATGTGCCATCTTTCTTGGGTGCTAGGACAACTGGGACAGCACAAGGACTCACACTCTTCCTAATGAGACCTTTTGACAACAATTCTCCAATCTGTCTTGCTATCTCTTGATTCTGTTAAGGGGTTATCTTATATGCTTCCTTATTGGGAAGAGTGGCCCTTGGTATGAAGTCTATACAGTGACTTACTTCCCTCTCAGCTGGCAAAGAATCTGGTGTGTTCTTAGCAATGATACCTTTATACTAGTCTAACAGTGCCTTCATTTCTTTGGGATCTACATCCCTAGTGGGGACTTGGATTTTGGAATCCTTCAAAGGTGTCTTTTTGGGCCTCACTACTAGGGCATAACAAGGGGTATCCTTCTCCTTTAGGACTTTCATTCATTCCTTTTCACCTATGTGCAAGAGAGTACTAGTAGCATGTTTTTCTATCTCATAGTCAGGGAGTGGGTTCATTACATATTCAACACCAACCTTAGTTATAGTATAAACATTGGATTTTCCATCATGCCTAGCATCTACATCATATTGCCAAGGCCTCCCTAATAATACATGACCTGCATCAATCTCTGTAATATCACATAGAACCCTGTCTATATACTCCCCTATCTTGAAATCTACCCAAACTTGCTCATTGATGATGGTTTGCTTTTCTTTTGTCAACCAAGAAGCCTTAAAAGGGAAGAGATGAGGAATAACATGCAATTTAAGCTTAGTGACTAACTCCCTAGATGCAATATTATCAGTAGAGCTAGAATCAACTATGACTTTGCATACCTTATTGTTCACCTTGCAACTTGTTTTGAATAAGGAATTCCTCTGAGGTGGTTCTGTAGTAGTAGGTACTCTTAGGAGTGTCCTTTGCATCATTAAACATTCTCCTTGCTCTAGATTTGCTGGTCTTGAAGTTGCAGAGTGGTAGGTGGATACACTTTGGTTATCATCCTCTTGAGTAATTTTTACTCTTCTGTCCCCTCCTTGTCTATTGATGCCACTCTTTCAGGAAATTTGAAGGACTGGTTTCCAACTTGATTACATGTAAAGCACTTCCCTATGAAGACACTAGGCCCTCTTCCTCCAAACCTTCCTCTATTGTTGGATCTCCTTCCTCTGAAACTGTTTCTATTATTGTTCTCTCCTTTTGACTCATGGTGATTAAACTCCCCTTGACCTCTTTGGAATGGTCCTCTACCATTGATTCTACCTCTTCCCATGAAGTTATTCCCTCTTCCTCTATTATTTTTTTCTCTCCTTCTCTTCTTCTTTTCTTCAATTTTTAGTGCCATTTGGAAGCATTTGTGTACTAATTAAGGGTTGAACAAACTCATTTAATCTTGGATACTGTATTTTAGTCCATTGATGTATCTTGCAAGCTTGTGCTTCTCACTTTCAATAACTCTAGCCTTCAAGGTCATTTTGTGAAATTCCTCAGTGTACCCACTCACATCAAGGTCCTTCTGCCTAAGATTTTGTAGCTTCTTGTGGAGGGTGATCTCATAGTCTTAAGGTACAAAATACTTCTTGACTTAAACCAACATCTTCTTCCATGTTGAGATAGGATTCCTTCCTTCCTCCATTCTTTCATTTTTTAGAAAGTTCAACCAACTCAAGGCAGGGTCTCTCATTCTAGATTTTGCAACCTTAACCTTTTGATTCTCAGCAATGTTGTCATACTCAAAGTAGTTCTCCAAAGCTTCCACCTAATCCATGCATTATTTACGATCCATTTTCTCACAAAACATGGGCATGTATGATTTCTGATCCCTTCTTCCAACTCTTTCAAGAGCTTCAAGAAGTTTTAATTGGTCTGTAGGCATGTTCTTTGTCTCATCTTTCTCCTACTCTTCCTCTTCTTCTTCTTCTCCTTCCTCCTTCTCCATTTGGAGGTTTTTCAACTTCCTTATCTCCTCTTCCATCCTCTTTCTCTTGCCTACTTGTTCCCTAAATTTTTTTTCCAATTCTACATTAGTGATTCTAGTGGGAACTTCTTCCTCTAGAGAACTTTCTATTACCTTCGCCATTCTTCACTCCTTCCAAGATGTTGGTAGGCTCTGATACCACCTGATGCAGAGAGCATTGCAAGAAGACCTTAATGGGCCCTAGCTCTTTAATACCTCTTCAAACTCCAACTTAGATCAACCTCACTCCACACAAGTCTTCTTAGGGTGTCTCTTGAATTTTCCAAGGGTTCAATAGGTCTGCCTTGTTCTCTCTTGGTTCCCCAAATCAAGCTATGAAACAAAGTAATTCCTCCTTTAGGGACACTTTTCCTAAACCACACAATAAGGTGTAAAACTTCACTAGTGGATTCAAAACTCCATCCTAAGAGATTTAATTCTCTTAACAGACCTTAGGGACCAAGAATCCACCATTAGTTTTGGTCTTGAAGACCCAAATTTAGTTGAACCCCAAATACCCTAGGATTCTGTGTAGCCCTGACCAGTGGGTTTTTAAGACTTATCTTTTTATGACAGTGGGATCTAAAGGATTTTATTGTGTTTATAGAAACCCTTTATATATTTTTTAAACCTCCCAAAGCATCAACACCTCACTCCACTCTTGCACTCCTAAGCTCTCACAAAACACACAGACCTAATTAGCTAGTTTAGGCTTAGTTTGTTAAGAAAGTTATAGAAGGTGGGTTCATGGATGAAATGTAGAGCTTTGGATGGATTCTCCTACCCAAAATTAGTCTATAAACACCTTTGGTTCAATCCCCCAACTCATATATTGCACATGCATGTGACTGTACTAACAAACTAGGCTAATTACATAGGGATAATTAGCCTAGGGCTTGCTTTTAACAATAGAAGGACAGAGAGTGAGAGCCTAAGCTTATGGATTCTTAAAGACCATGATCCTAGCTAACATTTTCCAAGTGGCCAAGGAGATCCATTGAATAAAGTCCTTTCTAGGATCACATCTTTGAGACTGGCCCAGTAGAGCCTTGGTTTCTCAGACAACAAGAATTTAAAATCAATAAATTTTCACTAACTTAACAAAAACATCTCAAATCAATAGGAAAGGTTAGTTGAATTAAGGAATTATAAGATTATATGACTTGATCTTCAAAATGAATCCGTACCAGGTCATACCATGCAGAAATGACTCAAAACACTCTTCTATTTCCTTGCTCAAACATTAAACTTCGTACACTTTGTGATTTTCCCTTCATGGAAGGCATCCTCTCACATAATAGCATCCTCCAAGAGTTTTAGAACCTTTAGATGGTGGGTGAGGTTGGTTACAAAGAATTTTCATATACCGAGCAACATTTTGCAAAAGTTACTCATGCAACATTTTGCAAAAAGACAAATTTTTGGCTATAAGTGACTGAGTTGCTAATTTGGGTGAATGCCAACCTTACCAACCTCACAAGGTGTGGGACAAGTCCAAAACATGAATAGGACCTAAATAATGACTTATAAACATAACTTCTAACTAGACACACAAAATCAACAACTAACAAGGTCTAACCATGGTTTCAGGAACCTAGGTTTATAACTCACCATAGGTCCTTCACCTTACATCAAAGACCCAAATAAACAAGCACACACAAGGGTGATCTCATGGATGCACCTTATTACAAACAAGAAAGCAAGAAAAATGAGGATCTTCAGGAGGTGCCCTGCACCACAAGGGATCATATACACTCTATCTTGGAAGAACAAATACGTGTCACATGGCAAAGGTAAAATCTGACAATACTTTTGATATTCAGGAAATGCCTCTTCAATTGTCATTGGTGGAAAAGTTAAAATCTGAAAATGATTATCAATAGGAAGGTTATGCACGTAGCCATGTTTTCTACTAGAAACTGAAAAGTACTTAGAATCCACAAATTTTGGTTCAATATTATGGAGATATCAGGATAATTTTGCCCATATGTACCCCTTATTGTATTAAACACATTTTCAAAATGAAAATAGGGGGGTCCTTGCATAAACTTTTTATGCTTTAGCCGTCGATTGATAGGGTGAATTGGAACTACAAAGCCAACCAATCCTTTAACATGGCATGGTAAACAAAAATTCATATCATCTTCTATAGACAAACCTTTGAAAGACGTACTTCCTTCCAATTTTATCTTCTGAAGTGGTTTCTTGTGATGGGTTTCATTACGATTGTTTAGTCTTTCATTCAATCCCTACAAAAGGAAACCTTGGTTAGCATGACTAATCAAATTGATGACTCTCTCTCTCTCTCTCTCTAATTTTGTGTCTAATATAGGGCATACGCCCTATACTTACTATAGGGCGTATGCCCTTGTAATGACATTGATATTTACCAAGCATAAGGATTGAATTTTCATTGGAGTTCCAACCCAAAGGCCCGGAGGATTCAAACAGGCCTGAGACATTTTTTCTAGCAAACATAGAAAAAAAAAACATTTTTTCTTGTGTGCTCTCCGTTAGGTTAGCACATGGTTCAATAATGATAAAATTAGATGACATGATATTGTAGATCTCTCTGATAGCTATCTAACAAAGTAATTTATTTTGAATTCTCATTATGTTCAGCTTTTCATATTTAATTTCTTTTCTAAGTATGTCCATTTTTTGTCAAAAACCAACGTGTATTCATTTGGGCTTAGATTTTGGCTCGTTCGTTGAATTTTAAAAAAAATTACATTTTCAGAAACTAGACTCCATTATACACACTTTAAAAAAAATAAGTTTTGATTTTCAATTAATTTTCAATGATTTCTAGGTGGAGCACACAAAAATTTCACATTTTCAGGATGTGTCCACTTTGGAAAATGGCAAAAAATCACACTTTCATAAAAAAATTAGTGGAAAAATCTGGGATAAACTAGGTGGTGTTAGCTAATTTCTCAATGGAGCAATTAAATTTTTTTTAAAAAAAAAGTTAACATTTTAGGGGGAGCACACCAGACACTATGTTATGTTTTTTCACAAAAAGTAAGACCACTTTTTGTGCTCCCCATTTTTGAGGGCCTTAATCTCTACCATTTCTAAAATAAATTAGTAGTTTAGAAATAAGATTCAAAGTAGAACAACTCTTGTTTTCGTCACATTTTAAAATTTTGAATGTAACTATCCTCAATTTCTTGTTGAAGTTCAGAGTTTACTGATTTCAAAAAAAAAAGTGGCATCTTATACCCCCTTTTTGGTCCCCCATCTTTGTGCACTTACCCGTATTTCGGCTGCATATAACTAATTAACAATAAAATATAAACTGTTGTTAGTTGGCTGACACTAACTGTTTAACTCGGTCAACACTAAAATCCTTCAATGCCCGATGAACACTTTAATGCCCGAGTGAACTCAGTTAGAACTGAAAATCATTTTGGTCTTCTTTAATGCTCAAGAGTTCTTGGCATGAACTGACTGTGCTCGGATAGGATTAGACATTTGTGTAAACGTCACTATACTTGTGTAAACATCAATGAAAATACACAATTGAATAATTGTCATCAACAATCTCCCTCGTTGGCATTGATGGCAACACAACATGTCATAATACAAAGATTTATAGAGCAAGATATATAAGAATCAAATTTTATTAATGTCCTTAGCTTCATTCTGATTCTCATCCAAAAAATCCCTCTGTCTCCACAATCACCGAAATACAGTTTTCTCCCTCTGATAGAATTTTTCGCTCTATCATCAATCTCTTCATCAGTAATATTTATGACATTAGTAATCTCTCCCTCTTTGAAAACCAATGCCAAAGACACCAACTGATATATATATCCAATGAAGTTGTAATGCACCTGTCTGTATTGATTCATATGCAATAAGCTCTGAATATCTGCATCAACATGTAAAGTCTATTCTGTAGCTCGATTAATGCATCACTAAACTGTGTTTTAGTCAGCCTTAGTTAGGGGAATCACCCCTAGCTTTCCTCTAAGATACAGGAATACATCCTTAGGTAATGGTTTTGTGAATATGTCTGCAATTTGTTCTTTTGTATTCACATATTCTAATCTTAATTCCTTTCCCTGAACCAATTATCTCAAGAAATGATACTTTATTGCAATATGTTTAGTCTTAGTATGCATCACAGGGTTCTTTGAAATGTTAATAGCACTGGTGTTGTCACAATAGATAATAACTGGTTCTTTTTTTTCTTCCTTCATACCTAACAACAACTATTTATACCATATGATATTTGAACAATTTACTGTTGTAGCAACAAACTCTGCTTCTGCTATAGATTGAGAAATGCAGTTCAGTTTCTTGCTTGCCTAGGAGACTAACCTCTTTCCAAGAAATAACGATCCACCACTTGTGCTCTTTCTATCATCAACACTTCCAGCCCAATCAGCATCAGTAAAAGTCTTGAAATCAAAGTTTCCTCCTTTCTTATACCATAATCCATACTCTTCAGTACCCTTAAGATATCTCAGAATCCTTTTGATAGCCATCAAATGATTCTCTCTAGAAATAGATGAAAACCTTGCAACAATACCAACTGCTAATGCAATATCAGGTCTAGTGTGAACAACATATTGAAGTTTACCAATCATGGATCTGTAAGTAGTCTGGTTTACTTCTTTTGAATCATCATCCTTAGACAACTTATGTCCAGTAGGCATGGGTGTTCCACCTGGTATGGAATCTTCCATCCCAAATTTCTTTAGTATCTCTTTGATGTATTTAGACTGAGTAATATAGATACCATCCTTCATCTGATAAACTTGTAAACCAATAAACAATTTGATTTCACTAAACATAGATATCTCAAATTCCTTACTCATAGCTTCATAGAATGCTTTGCATAAATCATCATATCTAGTAAACAAAATATCATCAACAAATATTTATGCTAATAATATCTTGTTTTGAGGTGCTTCTTTGATGTACAAGATACTGTTGGAAATATAGATGGAGTAACTGAGAGGGGAGGGGTGAATCAGTTACCACAAAAAAATAAATCCACAAGTCCCTTAGATGTCTTCAATATATACTGTTGTTACTCGGTAGATTAACTTATTATTATTCATTAAACATTCACAGTTATTGACATGCATAAAAAAAATAGCATAAACACAAGTAACACCAGATATAACGTGGAAACCCAATTTGGGAAAACCACCA
>MU226026.1:148607-162139 GCA_018584345.1 Thuja plicata
TCCTTTGTCGACCGAGAGAGCTCGGTAGTAACTAACTTCTCGGTATAGTATTCTGGAGCACTTGGTAGACTCTGTAAATTGCTTCTCTTACCGACTGAGCTCGGTAGACTCGGTTAACTGCCTTGCTGAACATTCTGAGCTCGGTAGACTTTGTCTAATGACTGATATGACATTTGTGTAACATCAAGGACAATAGACAATTAAACAATTGTTTCCAACAGATACTAATATCATTAGTTCTCTGAAATCTAATACTTATCAAGTAACCATGCAATCTTTTATACCAAGCTCTAAGAGCTTGTTTCAATCCATACAATGCTTTGTGCAATTTTCAAACCATATTCCTTTTTCTAGGATCTACAAAACCTCCAGGTTTCTCAATATAGACTTCCTCTTCAAGAATTCCATTCAGGAATGCATATTTTACATCTATTTGATATACCTTGTATCCTTTGTGTATAGCATATGCCAGAATAGTTCTGACCCCTTCATGTCTTGCAACAGGAGAAAAAGTTTCTCCATAATCAATACCCTCTTCTTGAACATATCCTTTACATACTAATCTTTCCTTGTTTCTAGAAACTTATCCTTTTCATTCATCTTGTTTCTAAAAACCCACTTAGTAGCAATCACATTCTTATCTTTTGGTCTAGGTACAAGAGTCTAGGTTTTTCTCTTTTCTATCTCCTCAATCTCTTCATTCATTGTTTCGATCTAGCTTTCATCATTCAATGAATCTTTAATGGTTCTAGGTTCAATTTCAATAAGAAACCATGTACCTTTGATTTTTTTCCTTGTCATTACACCTTTTGTTTGATCTCCAATTATTTTTTTAGGTGCATGATGCCTTCTGACATATTTTGCAAGTACGAGATCCTTCCTTCGTGATTCTGGGCTTGTTCCACTAGGTTCACCATGTTCAAAAGTTTTGTTTTACTCTTTTGTCTAATACTTGGGTTCCACTGTCTGAGACTCAAGCGCATCTCTCTAAGACTTGGGTGCCTCTGTCTATGACTTGATTCCCTTTGTCTGTGACTCAGTTTCTTCAGTCTGTGACCCAGTTTCCTTTACCGGCAGCTTGGGTTACACATGCTACAACTCAGGTGGAACTATTTGAGTTTGTGCAGATGAATTCAATGGTTGACAGGGATGCATTCCAATCACCATTGCTTGTTTCTTAGGTATAGTATCAGGTTCATAATACACAAAGTTTCTATATTCCTCAAGCTCTTTATTGCTCTGTTCTTCACCTCTTTTTGCAAACTCATCAATCCTCACATGTACACTTTCTATGACTTTATGAGAAGTAAGATTTAAACATTTATATGCTTTACTTTTGCAGGAGTAGCCTAGGAATATACCTTCATCACTTTTTACATCAAATTTTCCATTTCTTTCTCCCTTCAAGATGTAACATTTACTTCCAAATAATTTGAAATAACAAATATTAGGTTTATAGCCTTACCATAATTCAAAAGGTGTCTTCTCAATACCTTTCTTCAGTTGAACTTGGTTCAAGGTGTGAATCGCAGTGCTGATGGCTTCCTTCCAGTATTTGGTAGCAACATTCTTTTCAATCATCAAGGTTCTTTCACAATCCATAATGGATCTGTTCCTTCTTTCTACTATACCATTCTATTATGGAGTACCTAGGGAAAATACTTATCTTTTGATTCCTCTTTCATTGCAGAATTCATTGAATTCATTAGAAATGAATTCTCCTCCTTTGTCAGATCTTAGGCATTTAAGTTTCTTTCCTATTTCTTTTTCTACTCTAGAAAGGTACCACTTGAATTTATGAAAAGCTTCTGATTTTTCTTTGAGAAACATAATAGTCATCATTATGGAATGGTCATCAACAAATAGAACAAAATACTTCTCACCTGTGTAACTTGCTATTCCAATTGGTCTACATAAATCAGTATGTACCAATTTTAAAACTTCTTCTATATTATAATTCTTGCTCTTGGAGCTAGTTTTTCCCATCTTCCCAATTTGACATTGTTTGCATATTGCTAATTCAGGTTTCTTCAAAATAGGAATACCTCTTACTCTCTTGTTCTTGCTTATGTTGACCGGGTTATCAAAGTTCACATGACATAACCTTTTATGCCATAACCAACTTTGTTCTACTTGTGCAAGAAAACATGAACTTTCATTGAGATCAAGATAGAATAGATTACCTTTTGTTTGTCTTCCAGTTCCAACTAGGTTTCCCTTACCATGTAGGAGCTTGGCCTTCCCATTCATGAATTATACCTTAAAACTAATGTTATTCAGTTGTGCCACACTTACTATATTGCACCTTAGTCCTTCAACCTAATAAGCATTATCACATTTGATTCCTTCAGTTAAAGCAATACAACCTTTACCTTTTACATGTAGGGTTCATCATTCCCAAAACTGACACTCCCACCATCATAGTTCTCAAGATGTTCAAATTTGGTTTTATCACCAGTCATGTGGTGAGAACAACCACTATCAATTATCCAAGTCTCATTCTTGCTAATATGAGAGTATAGTGCTATCTTTTCATTATCTTCATTATCTAACTCATCCTTAATAGAAATATAAACCATTTCATCTTCATCTTCATCACTATCAAAATCTTTAAAAATATAACAAGATCTCTTACCGTTGTCCTTGTAGCTTTTGAAATATTTTTTTGCCTTTGTACTTGTTGAACTTTTCTCACCTTTTTCTTCCTTATTTGGACACTTAGCAACAATGTGACCAACCTCATCACATGAAAAGAAAATCAATGGTATTCTTCCTTTGTACTGTCCCTTTCCTTTTGCAGCTCTCCTTGCAAGTAATGCTTCGATGATTTCTAGATATTCATCATCAGATTCATCATCACTGTCACTTTCAATCTATTTTCCTTTCATATTTCCAAGGTTTAATTTAGCTTTGAATGCAAACTCAATATTTCTAGGATTAGGATAATAATTGTCAAAGTTATCCAACTCAAAAGATGTAAGCCTTCCAACCAATCCATCTAGAGCTATACCATTACTGCATCTCATCTCTTGAATAGATGAAAGTCTAATTGCATAGATAGGAATTAAATTACTCAATACCTTAATAACCACTATTGTGTCTTCAATCACTCCACCGGAAGCTCTGATGGAACTGACACTTTTCTTGATTCTTTCACTGTATTTTGTAATGTCTTCTCCTTCTTTCATTTTCATCTGATCAAATTGACCTCTGAAACTTTCTACTTTGGCTCTTTTTACATTGAAATATCCTCCATGAATATCATGTAGTTTGTTCCACATATCAAAGGCAGTAGGTCAATCCTTGACTTCATCAAATTCAGAATAGCTTAGTGCAGAGGCTATGTCAATCATCATTAACTTAGGCCTTGAAACCTTCCCTAAAAGCACTTGCAGCTCTGATACCAATTGTTGGAAATGAGTTGAGTAACTAAGAGGGGAGGCGTGAATCAGTTACCACAAAAACAAATCCAAGTCCCTTAGATTTCTTAAATAAATTTATCATTGTTTCTCGGTCAACACAGATATTCTATTGTCACTCGATTAACATAGAAAATCTTAAGATATTAACTATGATTATCCTTTAGTAATTAATTATAGAAACATAAACCATAAATCAAGTAACATGTACACAAATAACACCAATATTTAACGTGGAAACCCAATATGGGAAAAACCACCAATTGCAACTAGTCATTGTTTTTCACTCTTCTGAAGTGAGCCCTATTAGGAGCCAACCCTATTAAAGATTACAATAACACACTGCTAGGTGTGACCCTATTAGAGGAATTAATCACCCTATAAGGAGTGGCCTTGTTAGAGGTCTTCAAACACTTCAATGCAGAAATGTCACCTTGTGAGAGGATTTACAAAAGACTATTAAGTCTACTGTGTTAAGAGTTTTTGATCACTACTACAATTGTTATAGAGTAACAATGGATTGAACTATTTTATAAGCAACTGTCTTTGCTGATTCAGATCTCTATTCTAGATTTAATTACTTGATCCTCACTGATCGGATATTCTATTGCAGCTCTGTGTGTTTTTTCCCTAATCAGAATCCCATCAGAATTCGCCTTCACTCTTCATGTCATAAACACATATCTCTTCTTCTTACTGATACATATTCAATCCAAATTTGATAACCAATTAACCATAAAATATAAACTGTTGTTAGTCGGCTGACACTAACTGTTTAAATTGGTCAACACTAAAATCCTTCAATGCCCGACCAACACTATATTTCCTGAGTGAACTCTGTTAGAGGGTAAGTGCAAGAAGTTGGGTGCCAATTCAATGGAAGTCTTGTGGAGTTGAAAACTACCACTAGAAATAGGCACCCATTTTGAAAAAAATGGGCACCTGTCTTAGGCTCAGACACCCGATCCAAAATTCAAAAAACGGGTGCCCGTTATTTATTTATTTATTTAAATTTTTTTTACAATTATTTTTAAGAAACTCATTTTTAGATGTTGATTTATTATATTTAAGAAACAGGTACATGTTTTTAAACGTGTGCCCATTTAAAAAAAATTGAATTTACAAGACCACCCTTTGCATTGGATTTCGGTTCAGGACATGTTTGGTAGGACCAAGCCTATGCTTGGCCAGATTTCTGTCTTGCTGTAATTTTTTGAGGGTCTTCCTAATCGAACTTTTTGATGAAATGAAAACCCATTATAGCTCTTATTGTCTAGATTTCAAAAATATAAATTTTATAGTTATATGATAAATTTGACTATTTTTACAATATTTATTAATCAAAAGTGGTACCTAAAGTTAAAATAGTAAGGTTCACTAAAACTTTAATAACTTTTTTTATTTTAGGTTCTTGAAAAAATGAATTATATGAGCCCAATCTACATAGAATTTTATTCAAAACTAAAAAAAATTCCAAAAAAATAAAATTTTCATCAAATTATGGTGGTCGTACTCGAGAGGTTTTGAAAATGTACTTTATAGTCAATTAAAAATTAATAAAAAAATATACTCAATTAAAAAAAAAAGAAAAAATATTCAGACCAATCTTTGATGTATTAGGTACCTTCCCCCAAAAGGATTTAGAAAAATTTATTAATTTACTTCAAAATAGGGTGGTCGTACACATGTGGGGTATGGTCCTAAAACAGGCATTTTGAAAAAAGGGCTTTTAAACATGCCTACTAAAATATATTTTCTACAATGAGGGTATTCAAATAAATTACATATTTGAAAACTAGACTTCGAGAACTACATTTTATATCAGTGGATTATTTTGAGATTCAATCTCTAAGTGCCTCAAATTTTGACATCAATTGATAGAAAAATTGAAAAATAGGGAAAACACTTCCACTTTTTGCCCAAAAGTGGGACTCAACTTCTTGCAGCCACCCTAGAACTGAAAATCATTTTGGTCTTCTTCAATGCATGAGAGTGCTTGGCATGAACTCATTGTGCTCGGATAGGATTAGACATTTGTGTAAACATCACTATACTTGTGTAAACATCAATGACAATACACAATTGAATAATTGTCATCAACACTATCATGTCACCTTTAGGCTTTTGTCTTTCCCTCTATTCATCAATCTTGTCACTGCTTGCATGAATTTTTTCAATGTGATTCTTTGCATCAACAAGTTCTCTCTTAATGATGTGATTATATTTTTATAATTCCTGATACTTGATTTTGTAATCATTAAGTTCAAATTGCATCTTTCCCATCTTTGCATTTGCATTCTTCAAGTTTTTTCTTTTCATCTTTCACTTGTTGAATTTCTTTGGCCATCTGAATAGTGGTAACTTTGCATTCATGTATCAACACTTCTTTGTCTTTTTCAAGTTACTTAATCTGACTAGATGAATCATTATTAGATTCTTCATGTATCTTATCCATAAGGTCTTGCCTTTGGTTCCTAGATATTTCAAGCTATTCCTTAAGCTTCTTTATGAAACCCTCTACTCTTTTTAGTTTGAATTTCAATTCACCATTATCAGCTTTTTCCTTATCAAGGTCTTCAAGTGTTGCGTCAAATTTTCCTTACAAACTAATTGAATCCATCTGGATCTCCCTCAAGCTGTTAGGCTTTCTCTCCAAGGGCCACACACTCTAATACCAATTGTTAGGATTAAGTAATACTAAGAGGAGGGTGAATCAATATTACACCACTTTATTATAAAACTTAACAAATTTAAACTTAACCAAGCAATTATTGAAGTAAGAAGAACACACACATAAAGTAGACATCTCATAACACCATGATTTGTTAACAAGGAAACCCTAGCCAAGGGAAAACCCCAGTGGGGATGATACCAAAAAAATAATGCACTAAGAGTATAGTGTCCCTGTTAGGAGACCTGGCCATGATAGGAGATGAATATTACATTTAGTACATATCCTTGTCAAAGAATATAAAACACTGTTAGGGGTATACAATGAGCTCACTGCTCTTACAATGCAAAACTGTCAATTACAATGGCTTATCAAAAACATGAACTAAACAAACATATTCTATGCTCATGTAGCCCTAGTTATAGCTTGCAACATGTTTTGTCTGATTATGACATCACAATGCATCTATCTATACAACACACCTCTTTGCATCTCAAAACATCTACTCATATATACTCGATCTCAAAGACTCTTCTATTCAGCTCACAAGTACATCCCAAAACATGTCCAACACTTAATCTAATAGAAAATAAATAGTCAGCAATCATACATCAACAAAATTAGGGTAGGACCCAAACCAAATCCAAAGTATTACTTCTGGATTCCACATTATACTCCCTTAATCATCACGACCACTCATCTACCATGTTTCATTGCTGCACTATATTCACATAACTTCAACAAGCTATAACTCTATTTAGTCAAATCCAAAATGAAAATGACCTTAACGAAAGGGCTACTACATCCCATAGTATACTCTTCTAATCTCTCATGACTTAGTTCATTACATACTATGCTCGCTAGGAAAAACTATACAATTGTACTTTGTCAACTACTTCCTGGACTTAGTCATTTTTCCAATCATAATATCCAAAACTGAATTACACTCCAAATGACCATGCCAATAAGTAGTGTTTCTATAAATGACAACCTTTATGCTATACTCATCAAGTCACTTGCCAACACATATATTATATGAAGCCTAGTTAATGTCAAATACATTAAACTTCTTGTCAAGATCAAATATAGACTTAATAAAAATATTTCCAACAATTAAAATTCTTGTCAACATCAAATATATACTTAATTAAAAGATTCCAAACAATTAATTAAAATCTTAATCTATATTCAAAGGGACCTCAGAATGGGAAAATAAATTGAAAATACAAATGTGTACCTATGTTCAATTCCCAATTCACAAAAAAGTATATGTGCTCACAAATAATATGAATGGGGTTCCTAACACTAATAACATCATGGTAAGAGCTTCAAGATTAGATTATGAAAATGGCTTAAGGATTAAATATTTTTAGGTTTTTGAAAATGGATATTGATTATGGAGATTAAAAGGAAGATGAATGGCTAAAATCATAATTTTAATGTGATTGGGAGATAAATTGGGTGAGACAAAATGAAGGATTTATCAATTTTAATATTTTACTTTAAGGGGAGAGTAGGGTAGTTATGAGTGGAAAATTTAATTAGTTTAAGTAATTAAATTGGGGGACAGGGATTGGGCTAGCAAAATATAAGTTAGGAGTTAGAAATTTGAAGTGTCTGCATTATGTCCATCTTTACGATGATGTTGCAACTAGAAGGAGAAATGTCATTTCAAAGAAGAAGGAAAATAGATGTAGGATGGGAAAGTGTGGTGATTATTAAAAGGGAGTTTAGGATGGTACCCTCTCAAGATGATGGAAAGATGTGAAGGACATGAATCTAGGATCTCAAAAAGGAAATGAAAAGGGAGAAAAATATCATATGCCTTGCAATCGATAATACCTCCTCTTACACACGGGAATATGAGACAAATATTTAACTGTTTGCATAAAATTTATTCATTCTGCTACTCAATATTCAATCCCAATTATATGGTTAATGAGGATCAGTTCCTCTATTCCCTCAACTCCTTCAACTTCCTTGGAAATGTATTCATAGAGTCATTTTCCTCGTATCACTTTGGTAGGTCTGACATCTATGTTATACTCTATGATATTGGTGATCCAATTGGCCCTCTTTTTAGTAATTTTTCCTTCCATAATGTACTCATGCACATTGGGGTGGGCTATATATACCATAATCTTGTTTCCATCCACCATATGTCTCAATTTTTTTATGTTCTTTAACCAATGCAAATGCTTGTTTCCCCAAGAATTTATACTTCATAATTTTTTTGGGTTCTTGAGTAAAAATAAACTGAATGCTCTTCTTTTTTATCATTCCCTTTCTGAGTTAGTGCAACAGGAATTTTGTACTCACTCCCATACATGTACATTATAAAATCCTTTGAGAAATTTGGATTAGACAAGACCGGCGCAATGGTTATGGCTTCCTTTTTTTCAAAGGTAATCCTCCCTTCTGTTGTCCATTTAAAAGTTTTTTTTTTCTTAGCATCAAGGTAATTGGTTGCACCAATCCATCAAAATCTAAAATGAATCTATTAATGAAATTAATCTTTCTTAAGAAGGATTGGACTCCCTTCTTATTTATAAAAAATGGAAGCTCCGTAATGGCTTTCACCCACTCAAGATCAATAGAAATTTGAGGAACTTAAAGATTGAATCTCAAAAAACTTCACTAGTAGAAAATGTAGTGCTCGGAGTCTACTTTTCAAATATGTAATTTATTTCAATACCCACATGACAGAAATTGTTTTTTACTAGACATGCTTAAAAACCACTTTTTCAAAATGTTTGTTTCATGACCATACCACACACGTGTACAACCACCATATTTTGACCTAAATAAATGAATTTTTGAGAATCCTTTTGTGGAAAGATGCGTAAGACACCAAAGATTGATGAGCATATTTTTTCTTTTTTCATTGAATATTTTTTATTAATTTTTGATTGATCGTAAAGTATATTTTCAAAACCTCTGGTGTATAACCACCATAATTTGATGAGAATTTCACAATTTTTTAAAACTCTTTTTTTTTTTAATCTTCAATCAAATTCTATGCAGATTAATTTTGCATAATTTATTTTCCCAAAAATGTAAAAAAAAATTTATTAAAGTTTTAGTGAACCTCACTATTTTAAGTTTAGGTACCACTTTTGATTAATAAATATTAAAAAATAGTAAAATAGATAATATCACTACGAAATTTTCATTTTTTAAATCTGGACAGTAAGATCTCTAATGGATTTTTAGTTCGTCAAAAAATTCGATCGGGAAGGCCCTCAAAAAATTACAAGGCAAAAATCTAGTGTTCTAGTTCCTTAGTCATTATTTTGGAGGTCCAAGCATAGGCTTGGTCCCACCAAGCCTATCTTGAACTGAAAACTGAAGCAGAGGTATGTTTCCTACTCCATGTTTTATGAAATGGGCACCCATTATTTAAATTTCAAAAAATGGGCACTCGTTTCATTTTAGATTGTTCTAAAGAAACGGGCACCCATTTTTAAAATGGGTGTCTGTTTCATTTAAATAACGGGTGCCCATTTCTTAAAGATCTGTTTCCTGCAAAAAATAGGCCCACAAGACAAATGTCAATGATTGAAGAAATATTCAATCATTATTTGACTATCACAACAGCATAGGGAATATTTTGACAAAAAATTCCATTTTCTTGTCTTCTCATGGATTTACCATGAACAAAGAGATTTGAATTCAACATTTGGTACAAACATGGGATCAAAGAAATGTAGAAAGAGGCAAAGGAAAGTTCTAACAGTTGAGGAGATTGCAGCAAATAGGGAGAATGAAGGAAAATGACACGAGAAAGAAGAGAAAAATTTCAAGAACTGAATAATGATGGAGCATCGAGTTCAACAATCGGTTTAGAAGAGGAGAACATTGACACCATGATGGATGCAGAGGTCGAAGAAGAAAATAGAATTCAAGAAAATTTAGGTGCATCTTCTAATCCAATTTTTGATACAGGTATGTCTTCACAGCCACGCATTTATTCTGATAGAGAAATTGGTGATTTTCTAGAAGCAGGTTACTCTTTAAATGATTTAGATTTTCTTCCTGAAAAACATAGTAACATAAATTGAATTTGAATGTTATGAAACTATTCCATTTCATATTTAATCCTTAGTGTACATCACAGAAAACATTAAATGTAAAGTAAATCATTAAATAATCATTTTCTAATAATACTAGCATATAATAGTGAAAACCCCAATTAAGATATCCATCGATATAAAAGGCACAATAACATAGGAAATCAATAATAGTTGATATATAATGATCCCTGGACAAATAACATCTAAACAAGATAAACAATCATAATCTGGTAACTATTGCACATGCATCAGTGAAACCATCAAATTACATCATAAGCCATATAATCAAAAATATATTATATGTGATATAAACCAGATATCATCATACCACATCATGTCACAAATTCAAAAATTTAATGTGTATGTAGGATCATCACTGAATTACAATCATAAACTATGTCTACACATAGACAATATCCAAATAAAGAATAAAATAAACTGTAATTGGGTGCATCTCATAGTACCAATATAAAATCAATATGGGAACAATCACCTAATATCAAAGATTCAAGCTCATATCAAAATAATTGAGAACACAATGAGTCTACGTAACTCACAAATTAGTCTTAGCAGGTCTAGCATCCTGAATTAGGTATGTGACAAGCCACAACACAATGGTTCTCACAACTAGGCATAGAAAAATAAGCAATGCTTTCTCAGGATATAAAGTCATTGTTTAGAGTTATAAGGGTGGTGCAAAGAAAGTAATATAACAAAAATATCAATAAAGTTGTTAAGTAGTATAAATTTTAATATTTTCTCTTTATTAAAGTTGTACATGTTAGGGTTAGGGTTTATTTGTTATGATTTATGATTATGTTGTCCTAATTGAGAACATTCCCCATTTGGGATTCATGTATCAATATGTGGTAAGGGTTTTATTTTTAATCTTGAGTTTTGAATGTTTTATCACAATTTGGTTTTAACTTTTTTTTCAAGAAGTCCAAGAAATAAGAAATGAGTTGCAAAAAGCAAAATTAAAGAGGTATGAAGAGGGATAAGTTGAAAGGTTTGATTAGGTGAGTGGTAGCATGTTCACAAAAGAATTGGGGGGGGGGGGGGGGAAAAATTTTNGGGGTAAATATTTTGATCTCTGTGAACTAGATGTTATAACTTGGAATCAATATTTGTTGAAGGATTAGGGATAATATTTGTTTAAGGATTAGTCACTCTCATCCCATAAGTTAATGACATTTTTTAAATGATTTTGAATAACATGAAAAATATTGTTTGATAGTTTTTAGTTCACATCTTGTTGGGATCAAGGATTAGAGCTCCTCTTGATGATTTTCTCAAAGGTTTTGATTAAACATAATGTATAAGCTTGGTGTCTGATGTTCATTAAAATCTTTAAGTTGTCATTTTGACAATATCAGAGCTTGGAAATATGATGTTGAGCTTTCTTAAACCTGGGACCAAGCATAAAGGTCATCCTCAAAGTTTTATATCTAGTAGAGCTTTATGTTTTGAATCCCCTTATAGGGGATTAGTGATCCCAAAATGAATTTTCATAGACATGAAGTTTATTAATAAATATCATCCCTAATTCTTGAACTTTGTTTCACTTATTTTTTGAGCTCTCCATACTAGATATTGTGGATCAAAGTTGTGAGTTTCATTTTCACCAAATTTATTAGTTAATATTAATGAATATCCCCAAAGACCAAACTTCAATATGCTTAGCTTTTGAATTCCAGAATTTGATTATCAAGGACTCAAGATCAATGTTCAAATGGTCAATATTATGAATTTATAGTTAGAATCTACAACACTAACCATGGATTTTGAGGTTTGTTTGGACTTTCCTAAATATTTTAACCCTAAAATGTCATTTAAAGAAATTTTCTATTTGGACTAGATTGTATCTTGAATTGAGTATGGGGTTTTAAGGGTTATATATTGCAACAAGCATGGGGCATGCTCAGGGTCCAGCTAACATTTAGGAAAAATAAAGGCTTCCAAACAAAAAATCACAAAATCTAAGGAAAGATGGGGATAGAGACTTAGGAATTTAAGAAAAATAAAAAAAAGGAGTCTGAGCAAGAAAAAACAAACAAACATAGCCAAATACCCTAAGGCCAACTCAACACAAAATATAAAATCATAAAATAGAGAAGAAAAACAAAGAAAGGGAGGAAAACCTACCTAAAAATATGAAAGACCTTAAATTGAATGTAAAAAAATCTTGCCTCAAAATAATCCTCATGATAGGGAACCAAAATCAAACTTACAGTACAATTAGGGCATATGGGATTCACAAGTTCTCCAGTTGCAAAAATAGTACATATATTATTTTCCTTTTCTCAAAAAGGTGAAAAAATACATTTAAAAGTGGATTTTTTAGCTTGTTTTCTTGCATGAAAGAGCTTCCCACTAAAATTAATGTAGTGTTTCTAAGTCAGAGTTAAAGTCTGTGGGTAGATAGGAAAATAGACGCACTAAGATCATGGGTCAAGGATGTTATACTCACCTATTGTTGAATGGATAGACCTAACCCTTAATGGGGTATGTGCAAGATCATGGGGGGCCAAAAAGTGGCCATGTGAAAAAAATCCAGTTTTCACTCATCCAAAAGCGCATGAAAGTGCTTGTTGACTTTTTAGTAGGCCTGGGTGTCAGTACACCTGGGCAAACCTGACACCAAAGCACAAGCCTAATTGGGTACATGATTTTTCTGGGTACCCAAAACCTGTGGCATAAATCAAAAACCCGCGAGCCACTTTCCTCATTTCTCTCATCACTTTAGGTTTCCAAAATGGCTAGATATATCATATACATGATTTTTTCAGGTACCTGATTGCTCCAACAACAAATTTGACTCCATTGTTTATCTGGTAAGTAAATTCCTGTTATGTCTAGATTGATTTTTTTCATTTTCATGTTAAATGTAGTTTTTTTGGTAAAAATGGGGTTTTGTATTGATTTTTTTAATAATATATGAAATCAATTTGAAATTTATATTTGTTTATTATTTAATCAGGCATGGCTGACAACAATGAAGATAATAACCCTCCCCCACCAAATAATGATCCTCAAAACAATCCAGAACCACTTCAAAACCCTCAATATTTAGAGGATTTGATACAAGAGAATCTAAACACTATACGAGGCTTCAAAAACACATATAAGAATATACCTACCTTATCTCCTATGCTTGCCACCCTAAATACCATTGTTGAAAACATTGAAACCCTTACGCAACAACATAATGCTGCTCTTCATTGGTGTGATGATATGCACACCCAATTTGATGACGGGCTTGACCATGATGGGATTGCTACCCTTAATATAACTAAGGAAGATATAGCCTCCCTTTTTGTTAATCCTAAAACTGGATTAAAAGTTGACCCCAAAAAGCCAAAATTATCA
>MU226026.1:172380-188512 GCA_018584345.1 Thuja plicata
TACTTCTTATTTGTTTCCTGAAATTTTTGTACTGCTGCATTGAAATCTATACTTTTCACCAATCATATTAACTTTTTTTTAGAAAAGGCCTAGTATTTTAGAAACTACATTCAATTTCCTATAGATTTATTCTAACAACTTTTTGATATTAAGTTGATAGCTAGTTCAAATTTTCATGTCAAGTTGACTAACCCTGATTTTGCTGATTTTTCATTGCTACTTAAGGGCATAGTTTGGCCCCACATGATCTTGCACATACCTAATGTTTGATCCCCAAAGAGGAAGGGTTAGTGATCAAGGATTAAGTTTGTCTTGTTACCTCCTTGAAAAGAAAACAATACGTGTTCTATTGTCTGATTAGTGATACAAAAAAAAAAAAAGAGAAAAGATCAAGGATCAAGAGTTGGAGATACATTTTTCTTAAAGAAAAAGAGAAATAATGAAAGACCAAAGTTTGAAATTGATAATCCATAAAGGATCAAAAGTTGTCATTAGTATACAAGGAGACAGTTTTGGTCGCCCATGATCACCAAGCGACAACACTCACTGGCAACAACATTCACTGAGCGCAGTGGTCATCGGAATGTTTTGAACACCGAGCAGTATATCAATTGAGCACCAGTCTACAGAGACATCACCGAGCACCAGTATATAGAGACATCACCAAGCACCAGTCTACACTGAGAGACAACATTTCACCAAAAAAAAGATGATCTCAACTACACGTCAGCTAAAGCAATTTAGCCTTTAGAATAGCTTTTTGCTTAGCTGGATAACCATTTCTTGGGGATCAAGAAAAGTGTAAATGATGGATTTAATTAGTTAACTGATTGTATTCATGCAAAATAGGAGATCAAGGTCAAGTTATAAACCTTTGATCTTAGAATTTTTCAAAAAAAGCGTGAAACCTAATTAGGTCAAAATCTTGTATATATAAATGTATTAATCAATCAAGAACATGATGATTGTAGCCACCAAAGACATCTATGGATCAGACTGAGGTTTTCATGCAGAAGGAAGATAAAGAAGAATTCAGTTATGAAGAACTACATTCAAGGCTACCGAGCATAACAGAGGTATTATCTATCACAATAGGTGATATATATTTTGTGAACTTAATGGATTTGTAATCAACAATATAATATTGCAAGCAATTAGGTCATATATTTTATTAATCTATAACAATTGTAGCAAGTAGTAAAATCCTTTAAGAAGGTGGACTTAACAGTCTTTATGTAAATCTCCTAACCGAGTGCACACATACATTGTGTTACTGAAATCTCTTAACCGACTAGACTTAACAAGTCTGACATGTTACTCCTAATAGGGTAAGATCATCAAAAGTGATCACAACTTGTAGCCCTAATAGGCACCTTCCATTATGTAGATAGTGAAGCTTTGTGGGTTTCTTCCCCACCGCAGTTTTACCTTATAACAAGGGTTTCTACATTATCAAATACTTGTGTCATGTGTAAATGAGTTTCAAGAATGTTTCAATGTTTGTTTACATGCATTTACATTTATGCTATGATATTGCATGCATAAAGTAGAAAAGCTACAATGGTCGGTTATGCAAGTAATGATTACTAAGGTTAATTGATAAAAGTTTTTAAGGGTACTGATTCACCCCTCCCCTCTCAGTACACGCCCTTCCATTATTCCAACAGAACTCTGTTAGAAAGACAAAAAAAAAGACAAGGGATAAAGAGACAAAAAAAAGACACTAGGGGATAAAACCCCTTAGGGGAACTAAATAAAAAGAAAAGTGGGGTCCCCATTTTCCAAGTAGAAAAAGGGGTGCCAATGTAAGACACAACAAATAGCCACCAAAAAAAGAGATATGCTCCTAGCATTTCTTCATCATCAAGTATCTGTAATCCAACTTGTATACAAATGTATCTGTTAAGTAAAAACTATTTCCACTGATCTATCACCAAAGTCACAAGACCTATTCCTGCACATTGAAGTTTCATAGTGTGTGCACTTGAGTTAATTTTCTTGGGATTTAGGGGGCTTGTTGGGATAAGGTGTTGTACACCTTTCATAATTTGTTCATAATCTATTATTTATTATTATGTGTGTAGTACACCTAGGAGAGCCTAGATGGACATGCATCACTAGGATTTAACATTCTTGGGGCCACATTATGTGTTCTATTGTAATATTGGGAATTATATAAATAATGTGGGTGTCACACTGGGATTATTATTTAGTATTGAGGAAATATATTTAATAAAGTGAAAAATTAGTACCAATATTAAATGAAAGATCAATGGTGTTGTATTCACATAATTTTTTGGTGCATGGTTTTACTTTACCACGAGTTGTATTTTGTTTGAGCTTGACTCTATAAAACTAAATGCGTGTTAGTTTTTTGGGTTGGTTGGTTGAGTGGATTGTCATTATTGAATATTTTGAAGGGGAGCACATGTGAAGCATGACATGGGATGTATGGATTCATCTTAGACATGTGGAGAATGCATGGGAGAGTCTTGATGTTTCATGAGTATTTATTGTAACTTTTAAACTACTTTGTATTGCTTTATCATGGCTAAATAATTTGATGGAGTATGGATGTTTATGGACGCTAGTGTTTTCCCTCGATGGATTTTTCCCAGGATATGTCATGTGTTATCTTGTGTCTTAACCATTTTATCTATGCATGATGGTTATTTTATAAGCTTGTATGCATGTTTCTCTCTTATGGGTAATATAGGAACTAGATTAAACATAACAGGTATGAAGCATTATTTACTAACAGGACTTGGATTAGAGTTTGATGAGTTAAAATCATCCTTATTCTCATGACTTGGGAATTTACCTGCTACTAGTAAGACACCGATAACCCAAAAAATTTACGTTTTATTCTTTCTTAGTATAGCTCTAATCCCAATCCAGCATCTATAACTCTGATAAAGATTACTAGAATCACCCTTTAAATAGTTAAATTTGAAATGGGTTTTCCAATCTTTTCTTTCTTTCTCGTGATTTCTTTTATTTTGAATTGTTTTTGATAGACATGTTCAACTTTACAGTTTTAATATTATGTAAAGTGTTGAGAACCACCGTGGTTAATTTAAGAAGAAACATAATTGTATAATAAACCTATTTTAAGACTACATTTGACTGTACCAAATCATACAAGAATTTTTATTTTAGTTTTGATAGTTAAGATTCAATGTATAAACTCAAATCTATGCAACTCAAGAAATCAACCAATGGTTTTATCTAGTATTCCTCAATCGCATATCTTGTCTGTGTCTCAAGTTTTTTTATACTTTGATGAAGTAATACCAATAACTACTCTTAATGGTTTTTATGAATAGCTTATCTTCTGAAGAGAAAACTTCAGGAAAAATTACTTATCCAAAAACCAATGGAAAAAATGGAAGAAGAAGGAGAAGAAGAAGGAGGAGAAGAAGGAGAAGAAAGATCATGCAACAAATAAACAAAAACCTATGCTAACTATGATACAAATGAGGAGATTCAAAATCTCCTTGGGATCTAAACAATGTTTGAGACATTTTCCATTGATTGGTAATAGAAAATGCTCTACTTGTAAATTGTTGATCAAAAAAGTGTTATCTCTAAGGATCTCTACAATCTAATAACGACCTACCCAGAGATGCTAAAATTGTGTGTGGATTCCTCTCTTTTCTTTGGACCTATCCCACATTTGGATTAAGTGTAAGATTATGAAGGTTTTGATTTAGCCATCTTTTCAAACCAACATTTGAATATGGCTTGATGTTTACTAATGTGTTGTAAGGTTGTTACTCTCTTTTCTTGTAGATCCATTAGACTTTACACCATCCTATGCTAAAAAATATAAAGTCCCCAAACTTCAAATGGAAGTCTTGAAGGAACCTTGTATCTTATTTATCCATGTTTCTTCTAAATCTATTACAATATCTTCTTCCAACACATGTATTGATGATGATTGAAGATCTTTAGGATTCAACCTAATTGAACCTAAGAGTGATCTCTTTCCTCTTGAAATTTCAACATCCCATAAAGATCCTACATTTGATTTAGAAAAATAATGTTGGTTTTAAATAATTTTTGTAAACATTGATACAATGGAAAAAGTTTAGGTTGTATTTAACAAAGAATTGAGGCTAATGAGAAACCTACATCACACTTTTATAAATAGGTTTTAGTTTTCCAACCTCATCCTTTGTCTAGATCCCCTCCTATGTTGTCTAATACATCCATGTCTTTAGCTTATGAAGGAAAAGGGTAGATTCCTACTCCTAAATTTTTATCTAAATAATAGAGTATTTTATTAATGCTTCTTAAATTTTAATCTAAATAATAGAATATTTTATTAATGCTTCTTAAAGCTAACTTTGTTACTCTCCCTTGGTCAAAATGAAACAAAATTTATGAACAAAATCATGAAAATCTTCTATTTGCGTGTATTATTAAATTCATGGTCATTCAACTAATGAATGTCAAGCCTTGGAGTGCAATATTTAACAAATTGTCATGTGTTCCACCTTTGTCTTATCCCTTCTAAATAATACTTGTTTCTATCTCCTCACTATGTAATACTTGCAGTTCTACATGAGGGCTCATTGTCATTCATGGTAGTACCATCTCGAGTGCAACCATTCCTTTTTAGGGTATCAACAAGTAGTTTCATCTAAACAAGGAAAATCATCTAAATAACTCAAACATGATAGATAACAAAATTTATGCTTCCATGTTTTGTAACTTGTAAAATGGAAGTTGTTAAACCAATCCAACCATGCGAATTCCCATGGGCTTAAACAACTGAGTTGGTTTTCATTCAGGCGAAAGCCATTCAGAAAAGTATAGTTAAAAACATTGGGATGTGATTCTTCTCAGACCAAAAGCAGTGGCATGCAAACAAACTTCATTATCATGAAAGAGTTTGAATAATCACCACTTTCAAATGATTTGATCGATTTGAGAAGACATTTTTGGATGGGATAAACAATGCAAATTAGTCTTTATAATCGTTAATCCATTTTTGGATGATCATTATCTCTTTTTGTCGTTGCTCTTTGAGCCAGACTGGATCGTCACTAGAACTTTGAGCTGCAATGTCTATACCATGCGTTCCTGCGTGGCATTCAATTCTTTCAATTCTTACAATACAATTTATGTTTGATTGTAAGAGAAAAGAAAACATTCTGAAGCAACATACCCTCTTCGGTGGTAATAGCCACAATGCTTTCAGAGATATTCTCCAAGACACTGAAATTCCATTCACAACATACCCAAATAACTAAATTAGCAGCAAGGCAAAAATGTAATACAAAGATCACTAATCTGAGAACAATAATCACTTACCCTCCACTGCTCCATGGATCTCTTAACCCATTCGAGAAAATGATATTGCTTGCAAAATCTTTCAACACTCCTTTTATGTCCTTCACATTAGTTCCAACCAAAGCTATCTTAGTTAAAAATCAATCCCAAACCATTTTTTAAAATCTATAATCCACACCAAATTTTCATGTCTGTAATAAAAATTTGACTAAGATCTGAATAAAATTATAAATTGTATATAATATTTTAACATTTATATTTTAGATCGCATTCTATTATCAAGATAAAGGGACCTAAAAGGAATGTAATAAAAGTTTAATTCAAATTTACACAATCCTGATAATACATTATAGAATGTGATCCAAACAAAATATGATTCGAAACATTGATACTACAATACGTACTAAATTTATTCTAAAAACTGATATATCTTAATATTAGACACTAGAATAAAATTTACTAAGATATAATTTAATTGTGAAATTTTTTAACAAAGGTACAACAGTTTTTGAATTAAATTGTGTATAATATTTAACATTAACATTTTAGATCACACTGATCTATTATCAAGGTGAAGACAGTGAGAGTAACTAAATGAAAATTTGACTAAGATATACACAATCCTGATAATAAATCATAAATAAAATGTGATTCCAAACATTAATACTAAAATATATATTCAATTTATTCCAAAAATATGCAGAAAACTAAATTTCCACAAACTTAGATAATAGAATAAAATTTACATACAAGTCCTCCAAATTCAGTTGTTATCCAGTGTTGGCGAGGGTAGACTCCGATTTTAAGGTAGCATTCCCTGGCGTAGTAATCGAAATCAAAGTTGGAAGGCCGAAACATTGTGGTGCGAGGAGGATTGCTTATTGGAAACACCATTTCAGTGCAAGTCTGTCATGAATTAAGAAAATCTGTTAGATGGACATTCTAATTTCTCATCATTCTACTACTCAAGGGAAAGAATACCTGCCAAAACCATCCAGAATAAGTGTAATTCGGGGGACTCAAATCCAAGCATTGGCCTTCTTCTATGTAATTGACTGCAGCCGCTATTCTGCTAACACTATCTGCATCTCCCTGTAGGCTATTGATGGCCTTGCAGATCTGCAAAAAGCCCACATTACATAGTAGAAATTAATAAAATAGAATTAACTTATGTAGAACTAAGTTAATGGGCAAGATTGGTATGACAAGGAGGTTTTCAAGCAGTGTATTTACTCCTTTAACTTTTTCGAAATTGAACTGTGCTGCGGAGTTGTACATTGACTCAAGCCCATTGTAAAATGCATCCTTATTCGTAATATTTCTGCATAAGGAATGGTTGGAATTCAGTAATTTTTAGTGTTTTTTTTTTTAGTTTTCCAAGACATGTATATATAATAAGACAATAGTAATTCATTATTAGTTCATTTGATTTTTATCAAAAATAGTTCTTATAATTTCTTAAATAAATAAAACAATTTATTCATATTTCTTTCGAAGATATTCTGATTAAAAGATTACATAATGCTTAATAAAAGACATGAAGAGAGTGATGATACTACTTTACTCGCAAGTGTTAAATAGTTTGCTTAGGTTTTGCAAGCCTTAAGGGCTAGAAGCCATTTTGTCCATCATATCATCATATCCCATGATTCATTAATTCTTCTATAGCAGATCTCGCTTACATTCTGCACCATGTTTGCAAAAACTCAAATTTAATGATAATAAGGGTTATATTAAGATAAAAGAGATGAATGAACATACTCTGAAATCTTTGGTGACCACATTCTTATAAGCATATGTGGGAGTGATGTTTCCGAAGTAAAGGATAGGTGCAGATGATGAGACGGCACCAATTGCTAGGTGTGGATACTTGAGGCGAAACCATGCAGCTAGCACTGCAACAATATTATTTCAATCATTCAATCCCACTTATTTTTAATCATTGGTTCATTGCATCGGGTAGATACAATGAGTGCCAATGTTCCATTCATTCTCATGATAGGTGGGTTCTTGTGAATCACTACTCATAAAACATGGGTCAATGAGTTTGACTCAAAAATTACACAGTTGAATCTTGATAGACACTAAATCCTACTTACTTCCACCATAGGATACACCAAACACAATCACTGGACAATTCTCGGCCTTTAATGTTTTCTTCAAATCGACAATGAAGGTCGTATAATCAGCCAAGGCTTGAGTAGATGTGAAATGCCCCTTTGTGCTTGCATTTACATACGCCTCCTCCTTTCCTCCAAATGGCATTGACGTCCCATAATAACGGTGCTGCATACATACCTCACATTTAGCCATCATAGTTATAAAGAGGCATTTTACAATGACAATAAAGGATGGAATATAATGATGCAAATGTATTGCTCTAAGAACGTTACAAAAAAATCTTACTTTTTAATTTAAATTTGACGAGCATTTACATATAACACACAAAGAATACAGAATTAATGAGAAACTCTAATATTCCTACCTCTATGTAGACCACGAGAGCTTTGAAATTAGGAGCCTGATCTATAAAGATGCCCATGTCTAAGTTGGAAGTAATGGCAGTTTCTGCACCCAACCATACGAAAATGGGAGAATTATTTAGGGCGCCACCCCAGTTGGACTTGTCCATGAAATATCGTTGGGAAAAGGTTTGATAGCTCTCTGGCGTGTATGCAAAATGGTCCAGAATTTGGGTATAATTGTACGAAACCAAACTTGTACTCGAACCTCCTGTAAAATTTGTGATTGGATATCTCTCTAAATTCTCAAGAAAAACATGCCCATCAACTCCCAAAACGAAAACTATGACCAGCAGAATTGTACACAGAAATCCTGCAAACTTCAAATAATGGAATTCCATGATTTCGCATTCTTCTGCACAACACTGTTCCGAGCCTACGTTTCTCAAATTTAAACTGATATATCAAAGTATGTATGTATATGCGACATAAATATCAATACAAACATTTCATTTTAAAACAATTCAGAGAATTATATATCAAATTTAACATTGCAGGGAAACCAAGCATATGGACCAGATTAATAACAGGAATGACTCCTCGTAAACACGTAATCGACAAAAACAACGTAGGTCATGAGTTCATGAATAATTTAGGGAGGACGATGTGTTCTATGGATATAATTCTATAGATAAAATTTAATCAATATTAGATATGATGGAACAAAATCCAAATTAAAATATAGGGATTGCTGTTCTATGTAAATTGTTGGCAATAAAATAAATGTGAAAAACAAGATTCAGAAGAATTATACTTTTCTACTTCTTTTAACTGTTTATTTCCTCTCTTTCCTTTTATTTTTCTCTATTCAATACAAATTCACCTACCACGATAAATTTTCTCAAAAAAAATGAATTGTTGTTCAAAAAAATTTAAACAAAGCCCCCAAAAAATAAATGATGTTTGGTTGCTGCATGAGGAATGTAGGTTGAGAGAATATGAGTGATATTCCTTGAACTAAAGGTATACATTAGAGATCTATTCTTCTTACTTAGATAATTGAATTTCAACATTTACCCTTAATCTCGTGTCCCTTTTATGCTCGTTTTGTAGTTTTAGATCTAAATTTGTTTATTTTGAAGTTATTTTCGTGCCCTACATTCCAAGCTCTTTCAGATCCCAACATTTTGAGCTCAATCATTCCAAAGTTCAAATTTTGGAGCTTGACCATTCTAGAGCTCAACTTATGGAGTTTCTAGAGCTCAATTGTTTTGGAGCTTCTAGAGCTTCCAAAACTCGACTATAGATGAATTTCAAAGCTAATTGTGAGTGTTGAGATTTAAATTGTAGAAGTAAAATGAAAAATCATATAAACAAATTTAAGACAGAAAGACAGACAAAAGTTTTACAGTGGTTCGTCCAATCAGGACTACATCCACTCTTCAAGCAGAGGCATATCTCTTTTATTAAAAATACAGTCATACAGAATACACACAACTCTCAGTCATCTCAGTTTCATTTTATATGCATAGAGAAACTATATTAGGCATCACAACATCTGGAAGAAGAACAGTTTTCAGAAATATAACGGTTTCAGCCAGAGAAATGATTTGGCTTCACATTCCTTCAGAACCGTTACAAACAGAACCGTTACAATCTCACACTTGAAGTCCAATCATTGCTGCGATAAGAGTTGCACAGAGATATCCCCCACTTGGATCGTATGACTATGTCGAGAGAAGTTCTACAAAATTTGAACTTCTCCCGAGATACAACCTTGGTAAACATATCTGTCAGATTGACTTTAGTATCAATTTTTGCTAACTGTAACTTTCCTTCCTCAAGAGCATGACAGGTGAAAGGATATTGAATCTCTATGTGCTTTGTGCGACTATGGAAAGTTGAGTTCTTAGCCAAGTGAATTGCGTTGTTACTATCAGAAAACAAAGTGAAGTTAGATTGCATACATCCCAACTCTCCAAGCAATCGTTGTAGCCATATCATCTCCTTGGTACGCTTAGTGAGAGTAACATATTCAGCCTCAGTCTAGAGGAAAGAACAACTATCAGTTGCTTACGAGAGGCCTAGCTAATCGTTGCCTCAGCAAAACTGAATACATAATCAGTAGTAGAACGCCTCTTATCTAAATCACCGGCCATATCAGAGTCAACATAACCATAAAGATTTGTATTTTCACTTGTAAAATATAAAACATAATTAGAGGTACCTTTCAAGTACCGAAGAATCTATTGAACTATTTGCCAATTATTTTTTCCTGGATTACTCATAAAGATGCTCACAACTCCCATTGCATGTGAGAAATATCTAGACGAGTGAAAACCATTGTAGACATAAGACTGCCAACGGCGGATGAGTAAGAAATAGTATCCATTTCTTCTTCTTCTTCCGGAGTAGAAGGACACATCTCAAAAGACAATCAAAAGTGATCAGCTAATTGAGTAGCAACATATTTGGCATTTGACATATTAAACTTGTCCAAAAATTTTAAAATATATTTTTCTTGAGACAATTTGATTACCCATTTCTGTCTATTTCGAATTATATCCATCTCAAGAATCATCTTCGCTGCCCCTAAATCTTTCATGGAAAAATAAAAATCCAAATGCCTTTTTAATTCACTAACAATTCTCACACTTATCCGGCAATGAGCATGTCATTAACATAAAGCAATAGAATGAAAAACTCACCACTGGGAAGCCACTTGTAGTAAACACACGGATCTGATTCACAAAAAATGAAGTGTTGCTGAGTCATAAAACTATCAAACTTTAGATACCATTTTCATGGGGCTTGCTTAAGACCATATAAACTCTACTTCAACTTGCAGCATAATGTTCTTCACCCTATTCAATAAAGCCCTCAAGCTATTGCATGTACAGTTCCTCTTCAATATCTCCTTGAAAGAATGTTATTTTAACATCAAGTTGCTCAAGCTTGAGGTCCAAAATAGCTACCATACACAAGACCAGACAAATTGTTTGCATTTTCACAACTAGAGAAAAAATTTCATTAAAATCGATGCCCTTTTGTTGATCAAATTTTTTTACCACCAATCTATCCCTGTATCTTTTTCATCCTCCATCTTCTTCTTTCATGCTCTAGACCCCTTTATTTTTCACAAAAAAATGATTTGGTGGAGCAAGGAATAAATCTAAGGTATCATTAGCATGCAAAGACTCCAGTTCATCCTTCATAGCATCCATCCAATGCACTAAATTCACATCATTACAGGCTTGTTTAAATGTTTGACACTCTACCAGATCAAAACAGAAAGAAAATAATAGTTCATAGTCATCAAACTTTCATGGATGTTTTCTTTCCCGAGTAAACCACCTCAAGTGAGAAACTTGTAAAATTTCTTGAGCTTGAATGTCACTACAAATATTTTCACGACCCATAGTTTTCTCTTGTCAACCTTGTTGTTCATTACCAACACCCTGTACTTATTCATAACCAATGGCGATAGGCTTGGTAATTCCTTACGGCAAGCAAAAATGTAGAGGTTGTGTTGGGAACAAATAAATATCCCATTTTCTGGTCATTGTGGGCAGAATTTGACCAGACATCGATGAAGAAGCCAATGGGTAGTGAGGAGGAGCGATAACATGCTCGGTCCCTTGCATCAAGATTGAATGTGGAGACTGCATGCAAAGAGTAGGAGCGGCAACAAAATCACTGATTCCATGTGGCACAGGAGAATGGGAAAGGCACAGTGGAAATAGGGAAGTACCCTCCATGCTAGAAACTGTGGGTAGATGTGGACTAAACATAGCAGCGTGGGAAGTAATAACAGGGGAAACAATTGTCATAAGGGGTGATGTGGGTATTATTCAAGGCAGGGGTTGTGTAGTGGTCGTGTGTCCAACATTGCTTGAAGGTATAACAATAGATGGGTGAAATATAACCCGAGGAACTCTCTGCACATAACTTCCATTATCAAATAAATGAAATTTAATAGAATCATCATAAGTGGTGTTCTTATTGTTAAAACCTAAAAAATATTTTTCATTGAAAACAACATCCCGGTTATGAATAAATTTTTGAGCAATCGGATCCCACAAACGAAAGCTAAATTGGTCCTCACCATACCCCATAAATACACGCCTTTTGGATTTGAAATCCAATTTTGTTCGCTTCTCTTTAGGAACATGCACATAAGCATCACAGCGAAAAACACGTAAATGATTAAATGAAATTTGTTTCCTAAGCCACCTCTCTTTTGGAAGTTAAAATCAAGACGAGATGGAGCGTGGTTGATCAAATAAACACCAGTATTACATGCCTCTACCCAAAATGCTTTCCCCAAATTGGCTTTAGAGAGCATGCACCGAGCTCTTTCCAAAATAGTTTGATTCAACCTCTCAGCTGCACCATTTTCTTGAGGTGTAAAAGGGATTGTTTTAATATGTTGAATGCCATGATCTACACAAAAATGATCAAAATCCAAGGAGAAAAACTCACCACCATTGTCTGTTAGTAGACATTTAGTTTTCTTCCCAATATGATTTTCAACCATAGCCTTGAAAATTTTAAATTTAGAAAACACCTCTGATTTCTTATTCAACATATAAATCTAGACTTTATGAGTGCAATCATCAAGAAATGTGACAAAATAATTAGCACCAAAGATAGAAGTTACCTCTGTAGGACCAAAAACATCAGTTTTCACAAGCTCTAATGGGGAGGATTTCTTATCATGACCCGTTCTCAAGAAGTTGGTCCTATTTTATTTTCCATAAAGGCAATGTTCACATAGCTCCAAATCAACTAATTTAAGACCCAGGAGCTGATCTTGTTGAAGCATAACTTCAAGACCCTTCTTACTCATGTCGCCAAGTCACTTGTGCCAAAGTTCAACATTGTTGTCCAAAACAGCCATAACAACTCCCACTTCACCATTGCACTCTAGAACATATAAACTCCCTAATTTTTTTCCTTTTACCAAAACCAGAAGACCTTTGGTTACTTTCCATGAATCTAAGGAGAAATTAACATTGCAGCCTTGCACATAAGGATGACTCACATAAATCAGATTTCTTTTAAGAGAAGGAACATGATGTACATCTTTCAAAATCCATTTACTACCATTCTTCAGTGATAATAAAATATCACCCTTTTCGATAATGTCACATTCTTTGTTATCTCCAAGAAAAAATTTACCAAACATACCTTCTTGATAATTTGTGAAAGCACTCCGACATGGAGTGGCATGGAAAGAGGCATCGAAATCTAGAACCCAAAAACTTACATTCATGTCACCAGCTACAAGAATCAATACACCATCATCCCTAACAGCTATAGTATTTACTCCATCATTGATCACTTCATCTTGGGCCTTTTTGTATTTCCAACATTTCTTTTGTGTATGTCCCGGTTTACCACAAAACCAGCATGTACCAATTCTACCTCTTGATTGTGACCGATGTGTAGATTGAGACCTTCTATGGTTGTTATGTCTGCCTCTTTCTTGACTCCTACCTCGATTTATTGTGCTAACCATTTTAAATGCATTACCTGAGGAAGAGTCTTGATTCTTCCCATGCATATCTTTGCTAAGAAGTGTAGTAGCAACCTCATCAAATTTTAGTTTAGTTTTGGCAGCCACCGAAGTGCTAACTTCCATTACCACCCCTTCCGAGCTATTCAAAAATAAACATAGAAGCAGAATAGTTTTCATTTTGGTATCTAATGTTATGCCTACTGAAATCATTTGAGAAAGTAAGGTATTGAATTCATTAAGGTGATTTGACATAAATTTCCTTCTTTCATTTTTAGATTGTATAACTTTTTCATTATGAATACCTTGTTTGATGCTGAAGTTATCTCACATAATGAAGATTTATCCCACAACTCTTTCGTTGTCTTCTCTATTGAAACATTGAAGAACACGTTGCTTGAGAGTGATAGAAATTTTTTTGCATATTCCTTCTGATTGATTTTCTCCCATTCTTCTAGCATTAGCATACCTTGACCCTGGGTTTTTCCTTGCAACATAGTTGAGAGATCTTGCTTAATCAGTAATGACTCCATCTACACTTTTCATAACCCAAAGTTTTTCCCATCAAATTTCTTGATTTTCGATTTGTCTGCTTCATCCATGAGTCCGAGAAATATTCATGGATTTCCCAAAAACCAAATCAAGCTCTCCCATCTCTGATACCAATTGTAGAAGTAAAATGAAAAATTAGATAAACAAATTTAAGACAGAAAGGCACAGACAAAAGTTTTATAGTGGTTTGTCCAATCTGGACTACATCCACTCTTCAAGCAGGGGCGTGTCTCTTTTATTAAAAATACAATCATACAAAATACACGCAACTCTCAAGAATCTCAGTTTCATTTTACATACATAGAGAAACTATATTAGGAATCACAACATCTGGAAGATGAACAATTTTTGGGAATCTAACGGTTTCAATTAGAGAAATTATTTGGCTCCATAGTCCTTCAGAACCGTTACAAACAAAACCATTACAATGATAAATTATCAAAAAATATAGTTATATCATCTTCTTGCTCTATTTTCAACTCTGTTAGGACCCTCGATAGCCAAATAGTCTCACACGCTACTACATAATTTACTACCATGTATTCAAATTTAACTATGAAAAGAGAAACAATTGGCCATTGCTTTGATGCACATGAAATTGCTCTTGAACCTAATTAGAACATACATCTAGATGTGATCTTTCTATCATCTATATTTTTTACCTAATCATGGTCAATATATCCAATCAGTCTAAACTCATTTGGTGTTGTAATGAAATGTCATATCCCTTAGAGTCATTGACATGCTCTAGGATTCCTTTACTTGCTTGTCAATGTGTCCCTTTTGATGTCCCAATAAATTTAAAAATTAATCTTACCGCATATATTATATGAGGCCTAGTTAATGTAAAATACATTAAACTTCTTGTCAACATCAAATATAGACTTAATAAAAATATTTCAAACAATTAATTAAAACCTTAATCTATATTCAAAGGGACCTCGAAATGGGCAAATAAATTAAAAATACAAATGCGTAAGCTTGAAAAAAGTTACCCATATTCAATTCCCAATTCACAAAAAAGGTATATGTGCTCACAAATAATAGGAATGAGGTTCCTAACACTAATAACATAATGGTAAGATCTTCAAGATTGGATTATGAAAATGGCTTAAGGATTAAAGATTTGTAGATTTTTTAAAATGGAGATTGATGATGGAGATCAAAAGGAAGATGAATGGATAAATTAAAGCTTTTAATGTGATTGGGAGATAACTTGGGTGAGACAAAATGAAGTATTTATCAATTTAAATATTTTACTTCAAGGAGAGAGTGAGGTAGTTATGGCTGGAAATTTTAATTAGTTTAAGTAATTAAATTGTGGGAGAGGGACTAGGCTAGCATAATACAAGTTAGGACTTAGAAATTATAAGTGTCCACATTATGTAGATCTCTTTGCAATGATGTTTCAATTGGAAGGAGAAATGTCATTTCAAAGAAGAATGAAAAATAGATGTAGGATGGGAAAGTGTGGTGCTTATCAAAAGGGAGTTTATGATGGTACCCTCTAAAGAGGATGGAAAGGTGATATCAAAAAGGAAAGGGAAAGGGAGAAAATTATCCTATGCCTTGCAATCTATAATACCTCCTCTTACACAGGAAGATGAGGTAGATATTTACCTATTTGCATAAGAGTTACTCAATTTTCCACCCAATCTTCAATCCAAATTGTTTGGTTAATGAGTATCAGTTCCTTTGTTCCCTCAACTCCTTCAACTTCCTTAGAAATTTATTCATCGATTCCTTTTCCTTGGATCAATTTGGTAGGTCTAACCTCTATTTCATACTTTGTGAACTTGGTGATCCAATTAGCCCTCTTTTTTGGTAATTTCTCCTTCCATAATGTACTCCTACACACTGGGGTGGGCTACATATACCATAATTTTTGTTTCCAGCCACCATATCTCTAAATTTTTTATGTCTTTTTACTAATGCAAATGCATGTTTCTTGATGGAGGGTGCTCCCCTTAATGCCACAAACTCATAATAGAAACAAAGAAACAACAACAATTTGCAAGAACAGAAAATGGGCTTCTTATTATCTCCACAAATGTGGAATTACAACTTTCAGAATTACATTATGTAAAGCCACATGGGCATTCCCCTTACAATATTCTGTAGGACAAAGCCTCGAATTATTACTCAGATCCACCCAGAACTATCCCGAACTGCCAAAGACAACACTACGGGCCTTCTTTATATAGGCAATTTCCACCGCCCGAGAAGGTTCCAGAAATTTATCCCTTAGGGCCGACCAAACTTAGAATTATTTTATTTTTCAACTTAGTACATCAAAGTCGGC
>MU226026.1:212287-229322 GCA_018584345.1 Thuja plicata
CTCCATAATAGCTCTTTGTCCTCATTGGTCCACATAAATTAGTATGAAATAATTCTAGAATGTCATCAGATGTATGGGTTTTACTTTTGAAACTAGATTTTGTCATTTTACCTTTTTGACAATTTTTGCACATGATGTTGTCTGGCTTCATCATTGTTGGTAAGCCTCTTACACTTCTTTTCTTGCATATTTTCATCATGTTGTCAAAATTCACATGACACAGTCTTTTGTGCCACAACCATATGTCTTCATTCCTATTCATTAGGCAAGTGGGGTTAGTATCATTCAGATAGAATAAGTTACCTTTGGTCTGTTCACCAGTACCAATTAGTTTTCTTGATTCATTTAAGATCTTTGCCTTCTTGTTCTCAAATGCTACTCTGTGACCTGAATTATTCAGCTGAGAAAAAATCAACAGATTATAATTCAATCCTTTTACCCAATAAGCATTTTCACATTTAATTAGGTTATTCAGCATTACTATTCCTTTACCTTCAATTTGACAAGGTGTATCATTTCCCATTCTTATTGTACCACCTTTATAGTATTCAAAAGTATTAAACTTTTCTTTGTCACCGGTCATATGGTGAGTGCAACCACTATCTATAATCTAGATATCATTCTTACTAATCTTAGATATGAGTGTAGCTTCTTCATACCTTTCATCTTCATCTGAATCATCCTTCACAGCTTAAAATACTATATTGATATCATCATCCGGTTTGGTGTCAGTATCTTAAACTTTGCAAGCAGCTAGATAGCTAGTCTTCTTTCCTTTATCCTTGTAATCTTGGGTATTATTTCTTTCTGATTGTCGATAACCTATGTAATCTTTGTTATCACCTCTGTCAGATTTCTTTTCAAAAGATCTGTTATCACTTTTGTCATCTTTTCTTTTGTTAGGACATCTTGCAGCAAAGTGTCCAATCTCTTTACAATTGAAACATACAAGTGGTAACTTGTCTTTGTATTTACCTTTTCCTCTTTGCATTCTTCTCGCAATGAGTGTTTCTATTTCATCTAGATCTTCTTCTTCACTTTGGCTTTCACTGTCTCTTCTAGATGAGTGTATCTTACTATATTTTCTTAGTCTCATAGAAGTCTTAAATGCAGACTCTAAACTTGGTAAGACACTATTATCAAAATTATTCATCTCAAATGAAATCAGTCTACCAATTAGGCTATCAAGAGTGACTGTATTGTTTTCTACTACTCTCATTTCTTGAATAGTAGATACTCTAATAGCATATATAGGCTATAAGGTTCTTATGATTTTACTTACCACTGTCTCCTCTTCAAGTGTACCTCCAACACATCGTAAAGCATTGGCTACTTCTTTTATTTTTGTGTTGTACTAAGTATTTTTTCACCTTCTTTCATTCTGAGATCATCAAACTTTCCTCTAAGGCTTCCTGCCTTGGCTCTCAAAACATTTGTATCACCTCCATGTACAATTTTTAGCTTATCCCACATTTTCTTTGCATTTTTGCAATCTTTGACATTCTCAAATTCAGCATCAGAGAGTGAGGAAGAAAGCTCTATAACCATGCATTTATGTTCATGCTTTACTCTCAATTGATCTATTGTCAATGGTCCTATAAGTAACACATATTCAATATCTAAGTATTGAATAATATCATTGCCAATACCTGATAAGTGGAATTTTATTTTTCTTTTCCATGAAGCAAAGTTGTCTTTGTTCAACTTGGGCACATCTCGTCTGTTCATCTTCTGATCTTTACTTAGGTCTTGAAACCTTCCTACTAAGCACACAAGCTCTGATACCAATTGTTAGTAATAACTGAGGGGGGGGGGGGGGAATATGTGGNATACCAATTGTTAGTAATAACTGAGGGGGGGGGGGGTGAATATGTGGCCTCAAAAATTTATCCTTTAAACTTTAATTCACCAATCAATACACCTTAGATTATTAAGTCCCTACAAGATGTATGCCTTGAAATAATTGAAATAATTAACTGTCTGTCAGTTTATCTTGTCTGTCCTTATTCTCCTTGATTACCGGTAAGTAGTAAAAATTATTTACTGAAGCTCAGTAAATATTTAGAGTAAACCAATCAATCCAGAAATGCATATGTGAAATGTAAAACAATAAAGTAATAAACCATACACACATAACACATGGATTTTAACGTGGAAACCCTATTAAGGGAAAAAACCACTTGGACCGGTACCCCAAATTTTCACTCTTCTGAAGTGAGCCCTATTAGGAGCCAACCCTGTTAAAGGTTACAAACACATGGTTAAGTGTGACCTTGTTAGAGGATTTTTATACATAGGTTGTCACTCAGTATCTGGCATCTACGCTACCATCCTTGAATCAGCCTTTAGACTATCAATAGGTTTTATGCTAATCTTACTACCATCCTTGAATTAGCCTCCTTCTTAAACTATCAATAGGCTTTAGGTAAGACCAATGCTACTGTCATGAATCAACCTTTTTGGTTATCTGTTAAGATATACCTCAATTATAGAAGACGGTTAAGTCCTACTCTATTAAGAGACTTAATGCTTCAATAGTTAAACTGAAACACAATGACCTATTTCTAATGTAACTTTGAATTGCAGATATTCAGATCTATTTACGTACAATACCTCTTTGATCAATGTATCAATTTAGTTCCTTTGTGCTTCACACTTTCTTCTCTGTGATGCTATGCTTCACTGTTCATCAGTGTTTGCAAAATTCTTTAGCTCTCCCTTAGCTTGATTGATCAGGACTGTATGAAGTTTATCCTTCACCAGTTTCTCTTTAGCATCTTCTTTCAATTCACTCCCCCGTGTATCTGATTTCCTTGTAGAAATGAATTATGCTTGTCTCTTATATAGACATGATATTCCTTTATTTCTGATTCTTGATTCTTGATTCTTGGCATGAAAAACAATCTAGCCAATTTGATTTATGCCTTTAACTCTTGATTTATCTCGTACTTATCTTCTTTCTAACTATATAAATCAGTTGCCTAACTATGGTTGAATAAAACAAATAAAACAATTAGTTAAGTCTATCCTTAAGCTCTATCAGCTAGATATTTTGTCATTTTTTGATCTCTCTGTTCTATCGATCAATTCTGCAGTTTGTCGACGGTGACAATTGCCAGTTTCATCAGTGCAACTTTAGTTAGCTTTGGGATCTCCATCCATTAGGCATCATTGGATCTTTCTTGTCAGGCAACAATATCTTCTTGTTCGTCAAGCATCACTATGTTCTTGTTCGTTGGGCATCACTGTGACTTTATCTCTATCTTTACCGATGGTGTGTACTCCGTTGGTGTGGTCTGTCACTTAGTGAATACTTGAATTTTATGCATTGCTGAAAGCATAACCTCTATTCCATTGATTCTCTAAAGTATTTGGCATTATGTATATGACCATATAGATGATATCAAGCTAACATCAATGATAATACAAATCATTAATTAGTTTAATGTTTTGCATCATCTTCAACTTAACATTATCAAATATTCAATCAGTTACATGTCATCACAGTTGCTATCAAAAAATTCACTGGATTCTATATTTTCTATATACACTTGTTCAACTTTTGAATCCTTGAGGGTGGATTTAACCTTCTTTGGGTAGTGTTCCTGGGCAGTGAGCCTACTATTTCTCTTGACTCCTAACAAGGTCTATCTTTTAACAGGGACTGTGTATTGTAATGTTGTAACAAGCTACTAGCAGGGAAAAATATTTTAACACAGATACTATACTCTTAGTACATTATTTGTGGGTGCTAATTCCCACTGGGGTTTTACCTTTAACAGGATTTCCTCGACAACAAGTATTTTTTTTATGGTGTAGGCATTTACTGTGTTATCATTTACATTGCAGATTTGGTTTATAAAGTTTAAATTTTAAGAATCTATATTATAACTGATTCACCCCCCCCCCCTCTCAGTTGTCTTACAGACTGTTATTCCTAACAATTGGTATCAAATCNAACTGATTCCCCCCCCCCCCCTCTCAGTTGTCTTACAGACTGTTATTCCTAACAATTGGTATCAAATCTTGTGGTCCTTAGAGAGAAATTTTAACAGCTTGAGGTGATCCTAAAGATGACTTACTACAGGAAGGATAGTCTAAAGTTTGATCTTGAAAACTTTGATAGTTGGAAGAACAAGACGAGAACACATTTTCTATGTCTGGAAATTGATTACTAGATGATCATGAAGAAGAATGAAAAGATAGCAGCTGGGGATCAATTAAATAAGGCTACTGGAGATAAAAATAATTTATTTTCATGTAATATGGTTGCAAGGGAATCTTTGATCAATGCACTTTCAGAAGGAGAATTCACTGAAGTAAAAGACTTGGATTCTGCACATAAGATTTGGACAAGATTGGAAGCACTATATGAAGGAGATAAGTTTACAAAGTAGGAAAAGCTACAAAAATTGGAAGACAAAGATAGAATCATTGAAGATGAGAGAAGATGAGAATATTAGGGCATATGGACAAAAAATTACTGAAGTAGTTACTAGTATTAGAAACTTTGGAGGTACTTACAGTGAATAAGAAGTTATTGCAAAGATACTCAAATCTTTGACACCTGCATATAGAACCAAAGTATAAGCTATAGAGGAGATTATACCTTTGACACCAAACTTCACTAGAGAGATGTTGATTAGAAAGCTAACTATATTTGAGGCTGCAAAATTGGGAGACACTTTACCTAAAGTTGAGTCAGCATTCAAGGCAACCATGCACAAGAACAAAAAGACCTTATCTGGAAATGCAAGCACTCGTAGTAGTGACCTAAGAGAAGAACTTGTAGCCTATACCAATGAATGGAAATAGATACAGGAAGAAGAAAGAAATCTAGATGAAGTTGTGGCACTAATTTCTAGAAGAGAAAAGAGAGGTAAGGGAAACTTTGAAGGCAAATTACGTTTGAAATGTTTTTGATGTAACAAGATTGGTCATTTTTCATCTAGATATCCTACAAGAGTTCCAAAGCACAAACCTATGTTTTTCAAATCCAAATATTCAAAAGACAAGGAATGTTATTATGCTAGTGAGGTTATATCTGATGATGATGATGGTGACTATGGTGAAATCAGATTTATTGCTATTAAGGATGATAAACCTATGCATGAAGAAAAAGCCTTAGTATCCCGTGTTGAAAAAAAATTTGAATGGGTTATAGACAGTGGTTGTTCACATCATATGAATAGAGATAAAAACAAGTTTGTGAGTTTGAAAAGACATGATGGTGGTGTTGTTAGATTTGGGGACAACACTCCTAAGCTTATTATTGGAGTTGGATATATTTCTTTGGATGGAAAGACTAAAACTGACAATGTATTACTTGTTGATGGACTTAAGCATAATCAGTTGAGTGTTGGATAGTTAGTAGATAAAGGTTATCAATTAAAGTTGATTAATTGGAAATGCTCTTCAGAAGTAAAGCAGGATACTTGAATGCATTTGGTACTAAATCTAGAGGTAATGTATTTGAATTGAAAACATCTTAAGCTTCTTGTTTTATTGCGAAGGTTGATGATAGTTTGTTATGGCACAAAATATTTTATCATGTTAACTTTGATAACATTGTGAAGGCGAGTATGAAAAAATCAGTAAGAGATCTACCTAAAATTGTGAAGTCATCTAACACTATGTGTAGAGAGTGTGTTATGGGGAAGCAGACTAGAAGTACTTTTAAAAGAGAATCTTATTCAGCAAAAGCGAAGTTGGATTTAGTGCATACAAATTTGTGTGGTCCTACAAGAACAAGATCATACTATGGTGAAAGGTACTTTATACTATTTGTTGATAACTTTTATAGAATGATGTGGGTTACATGCTTGAGAGAGAAATCTGAAGCATTTGACAAATTCAAGTTATTTAAAGAAAAAGTTGAGAATGAATCTGGTTTGAAGATAAAATATTTGAGATCATATAGAGGTGGAGAGTTTAAGTCAGACTTATTCAATTCATATTGTGAAAAACATGGAATATTTAGATAGACATCTGCACCTAGAGCTCCACAACATAATGGGATAGCAGAATGAAGAAATAGAACTATATTATATGTTGCAAGAATTATGTTGCTGGAAGGCCAATGTGTTACATGTTCACTGGAGAGAAGCAGTTGGAATTGTTGTGTACACCTTGAACAGAATTGAGATTAGAGAAGGTACAAGTAAGACTCCTTATGAATTATGGTTTGATCATACACCTACTATAAAATATTTCAAAATATTTGGAAGTAAATGTTATATCAAGAGAGATGATGAGATAGGCAAGTTTGATGCTAGAAGTGATGAAGGAATTTTTCTTGGTTATTCCACTAAGAGTAAAGAATATAAATGTTTCAATCTGAGATTGAGAAATTTGATTGAAAGTGCCAATGTGAGGATAGATGAAAATTTTTAGATTCAGGAAAGGATATATGAATGTGGTCATATTACAAAAATGAAAAAGGTTACTGGTGAACTTGAAGAACCTTTGATGGTTGACAATGAAATTGAAGATGGACAGATTGAAGCTACTGAGACACTAAAGACACCAAGGTATGTTAAGAAGAACCATCCTGAAGATAAAATTGTTGGTGATGCAAGTAAATATATGATGACTAGATCTAGAGCTAGAGATGAAATCTGTTTGATTTCTCAAGTTGAACCAAAGATTAATGATGAAGCATGCAAAGATGAATCTTGGACTAAAGCTATGGAAGAACTTGAACAAATAAAAAAAAATAATACTTGGGAATTGGTTCCAAGACCTAAGAATAAAGATGTGATAGGAACTAAATGGGTTTTTAGAATTATGATGGATGAGGAAGGAACACTGGTAAGAAACAAGGCTAGATTGGTATGTAAAGTCTATTCACAACAAGAAGGCATGTACTATGACGAAACATTTTCTCATGTTGCTAGATTGGAAGTTGTGAGATTATTTCTTTCTTATGCTGCACATATAGACTTTGAGGTTTATTAGATGGATGTGAAGTCAACATTCTTGAATGGTGATCTAGAAGAAGAATGTTACATTGAGCAACCTGATGGTTTTCCTTTTACAGATGATGAAAACATGGTTTGCAGACTAAAGAAGACATTGTATGGACTAAAACAAGCGCCAAGAGCATGGTATGCAAGACTGGAAAAATATCTACTCCATCTTGGTTTCAGAAAAGGTAATGCAGATAGTAATTTATATTTGAGAATTGATGAATATAGAATATTAATTATAGAAGTTTTATTGATGATATCATTTTTGGAGGAAATGATAATATGAGTAAGAAGTTTGCTAAAGAAATGGAAAATTAATTTGAGATGTCAATGATTGGTGAGATGAAATTTTTTCTTGGTTTGCAAATTAATGAGAGTAAGAATGACATTTTTATATCTCATACTAAGTATCATAAGGAAATGTCAAAATTTTTTGGAATGGAAGATTGTAAACCTGTTAAGAAACCTATGGTGACTGGACACAAACTGACTAATAGTTATGAGACTCAAAGTGTTGTACAGACTAAGTACAGATCGATGATTGGAGGTCTAAAATATCTAACTCACACTAGACTAGTTATTACCAATGCAGTTAGAATTGTGGCTAGATATCAGGCAGATCCTAAAGAGACACATTTTTCTGATGTAAAAAGAATTTTCAAATATTTGAAAGGGACAATAGAATATGGATTATGGTATGACAAATCAGAAGATTTTACTTTGTAGGCTTATACTGATGCTGATTGGGAAGGCAATGTGGATGAAAGAAAGAGTACAAGTGGTGGTGCATTTTTCCTTGGGAAAATATTGGTTTCTTGGTTGAGCAAGAAGCATAACTGTATTTCTCAATGTACTCCTGAGTCAGAGCATGTTGTTGCTGCAATAAACTGTACACAAGTTGTTTGGATGAAATAAATGTTGAAAGACATTGGAATAATTTTGAAGAGCTAGTGGTTATCCACTGTGATAACACTAGCACAAAAAACATGTCAAAGAATCTTATAATGCATTAAAAAACTAAGCACATTTCTATTAAGTATCATTTCTTGAGGGAGAAGGTTGCAGACAAATAAATTAAACTAGAATACATTGTCACAAAGGAACAGATAGAAGATATATTTACAACACCTTTCCCAAATATTCTTTTGAATATCTCAGAAGTGTGCTTTGGGTAATGGACCCTCCTAGTGGTAATTGATTGATGCAGATATGCATTAGTCTAGTGGATCTCAAAGCTATATCATTCTTAGGACTTGATGTATGGATCTACTCCTTAGGGGGAATGATCGAGGGAGAATAATATGGAGTACATTTGGGTGATCTTGCACCTGGTTGATGGACATGAAAATTTAAACAATATATACCTTACAGATGACTATAGATGAGTTATGGCACCCTTTTCCATTGTTGCCAAAGGGGGAAGGAATCTATGTGAAAATCCCTACTATTTTGGGAGATTTGTGTTGAGGATATTGAGAAGATTGTATTGAGAGAGTAATTTTGGGTTGATGCATATGGATTTTCCCATATGTTTCCATCAATGCCAAAGGGGGAGATTGTTGGATGATATCATTTTTGGTACTAATCATGTTTTTGATATTCATGTTTTTTCATTGATGTCAACATACATTCTATGGAGAGGATAGGCTGGTTACTTGACTGACAGAAGTGTATGGACACTGTACGGATCATTCAGGATGATCAAAGTTGGATATATGAAGAAAGATGTGTGTTGACCTTGCTCCTAAGGTTTCTTGGCTTTATGTTTCATATTACAGATGTTATAGTTGATTTTGTGAAGACTGGTTTTTGGACTATAATTATGATGCTGGACAGAGCAGGTCTCTATGTTTCAGGTATATCTTTCTAGCGAAGATAGTTCAGATGAAGTGATCTTACTGGTGGACAACCAACATATGTTGGAATAATGGGTTGAGTTTGATTATTGTTTGATGACTGGTGATGTCATCTATGACGTGTATTCTAGAGAAGACCTATTTCATGGCCGACTTCAAACATGTAGCTTGTAAAATGAATTGTGAGCATGGATTGAGGATATGGAAGTATAAGTGATGGAGTATATTTGATGTTTACTTGTTATAGGTATCATGTGTATCTTTGCAAGGGGTTATATAATTATTTGTATATTGGAAAGCCTTAATTGGCTGACCTAATTAATTATTTGTATATTAGGAAAGCTTAATTGGCCAACCTAATGAATTATTGTAAGAGGGTATATATAAGTGATCTTTTCTTTTGAAAAGATGTGACCAAGATTGAAAAATAAAAGAAGTGAAATCTCTGAGGCTTGTTTGATTGGTGGATGTAGAGAAGAGTTAATGAGAAGAGTACTTCATTAGAATTGACCAAGCAAAGACAGTTTCTATCAGACAGTTCACTGGATTCTATATTTTCTATATACACTTGTTTGGATTGTGAATCCTTGAGGGTGGCTTTAACCTTCTTTAGGCAGTGTACCTGGGTAGTGAGCCTACTATTTCTCTTGACTCCTAACAGGGTCTATCTCTTAACAATGACTATGTACTGTAATGTTGTAACAAGCTCCTAACAGGGATACTATACTCTCAGTACATTATTTTTGGGTGCTAAGTCCCACCGGGGTTTTACCTTTAACAGGGTTTCCTTGACAACAATTATTGTGTTATGGTGTTGGTATTTACCGTGTTATCATTTACATTGCAGATTTGGTTTATAAAGTTTAAATTTTAAGAATCTATATCATATTTGATTCACCTCCCCCCACTCTTAGTTGTCTTATGGACTATTATTCCTAATAGCATCTATATATACACATAAGGTGAAGTCATTTTCTTTAGGATACCATATCCTAAAGTCCATTGTCCCTTTTAGATATTTGAATATCATCTTCATAGCTACCTCATGACTTTGCTTGGAATATTCTTGAAATCTTGCGACAACACATAACGTTCATGATATTCTGTCTTGTATGAATCAAATAAAGTAAACCACTAACCATTAACCTATATCTAAACTGATTAACTTTAGGGACTTGTCATCCTTTGTCAACTTGCATCTGACTACCTTAGGAGTACCCACTAGTTTTGAGTCATCCAACCCAAACTTCTTCAACAATTCCTTCACATACTTAGCCTGAGATATGAAAATCTCATCCTCTGACTAAGTAATTTACAATCCCAAAAATAATTTCATTTTATCCTATCATGGACATCTCAAAATCACTTTTCATCTCCATTGCAAACTCTTTACTCAACTTATGATTACCTCCAAATATAATATCATCAGCAAATACTTCTACAATAAAAATCTCCTCATGATCTATCTTGAAATGAAAATTACTATCAACAGTATCTTTTTTGAAACTAGGCTTTAGTAGATATATGTCTAATCTAGATTACCAAGCTCTAGGAGCTTGCTTCAACCCATATAATGATTTCTTCAAATGACAACCATGTTTGATTGATCAGTCAACTAAAAACCATCTGGTTGCTTTATGTATACTTCTTCTTCCAACTCACCATTTAGAAATACAAACTTGACATCCATTTGATATAATTTGAAGTCCTTATAAGAAGCTTAAGAAAGTAATATCACTTTCCATTCTTGTTACTGGAGAAAAAGTTTCATTAGTCAATTCCTTCCATTTGAGAATATACTTTGCACGCCAATTTTTCTTTTTTCTAACAAATTCTCTATATTCATTCAATTTATTTTTTAAAACCCATTTGGTACCAAAAATATTCATTTCCTTAGGCCTAGGAACAAGAATCCATGTGTTTTTCTTCCCACTCTACAATAACTCTTCTTCCATGGCTTTAACCCAATGATCATCTTTGAAATCTTTACTCACATCTTTAGGTTCAATCTTTGAGATTAAGAAAAGTTGATCTTCATAAATCCTTCTCCTAGTCTTAAACCTTTGTTCCTATCACCAATAATCTGATCCTTAGAATGATGTAATCTCACATACTTCAAATTCTTTGACTTTGCCTCTAATTTTTGTGTTCCTTCTTCTTCACTTGTACTAGCTTCATCATCTTGACTCACCAAAATACTTTGAACTTGATTATGAGCTTGATGTTGTTGTCCCTAATTACCACTAGAATTTTGAGCATCAAAATAATATCCACAAGATCTGGATAGACTCTCAAAGATCTCATCCACTTTTACATTAGAGATTTCCACTATCTTCTTCAACCTCTTATTGTAGCACCTATATGCCTTGATTTTGGTAGAATACCCAAGAAATATACCTTCGTCACTTCTTGCATCAAATTTACCTATATCCTCATCTCTCTTGATATAGAATTTACTTCCAAATATTCTAAAACACTTGACTATAGGCACATTTCCACACCAAAGTTCATAAGGTATCTTACTAGTATCTCCTTTGATTTGTACCCAATTGAGTGTATATTGCAGTGCTAACTACCTCTCTCCATAATCTTTGTAGAACATTTCCTTCAAGTATCATAGTCCTAGCAATGTCAAGAATAGATCTATTCTTTCTCTCTACTACTCCATCCTATTGTGGATTTCTTGGAGTAGATAACTATCTCTTTATCCCATTCTTCTCACAGAAAGAGTTGAACTCACCAGATGTGAATTCACCACCTTTGTCCGATCTTAGACACTTCATCTTCAATTTTGTCTCTATCTCAACTATGATCTTAAAGATCTTAAACTTCTCAAGGGCTTCAAACTTCTCTTTCAATAAAGTCACCCATACCATCCTAGAATAGTTGTCAATGAGAAACATGAAATACCTATCACCTCACAAAATTCTTATCCTAGCAGGACCACACAAATCAGTATGAACAAGATCTAATAATCCATTTGAATTTTTAACTTTAGTACAGAAAGTAACTTTTTTTGCTTACCCAACTTACATTCTTTGCAAATAGTGACAACATGTTTCTTCATCTTAGGAAGATCTCTAATAGCATGAGTAGAACTTATCACCACAATTTTGTCAAAGTTCACATGACATAACCTTTTATGCCATAACCAGCTTTCATCTATTTGAGAAATCAAATAGTTTTTCTAGCCACTGTTCAAATGAAATACATTATCATTTTTTTTATCTTGTTGCAATCACTATTCTAGAGTCATTCAAGATCTTACATATGTTATTATCAAAATGTGATCCATAACCTTTATCTAAGAGTCATTCAAGATCTTACATATGTTATTCTGAAAATGTGATCCATAACCTTTGTCTACTAACTTTCAAACACTAAGAAGATGATGTTTCAAACCTTCCACATACTACATCGTCTATATTATTTTTTCCATCCAAAAAAAATATAACCTCTACCTCAGATCATACCACAGTACTATCACCCCACTTCACAATACCACCATCATACTTTTTATAGCTCAAAAAATCTCTCTTATCACTAGTCATATGATGAGAGCATCCATTTTCTATCACCCATTCATCCATTTCAACAACTTGAGCAACTAGGGCTTTCTCCTCAATAACACAACTAGCAAAAATAGTAGGCTCGGGGTCCTCTTCCTTGATAGAAATGAGTAAAAATTCATCATCACTCTTGTCAGTATCATCAGATTCATCATTTTTTTATCCCTTCATCAATAGAATAGTAAATCTTCTTTGGAAAACTAGGTTTTTTAGGCCTAAGTTCAGGAACTCTTTCCAGACATATAGATGCAAAATTTCATATCTTATTTCATGAAAAACCCTTAAGAGGCATATTTCCTTTATACTTACCAAAACCTTTTGGAAATCTTATGGAAATCAATTCTTTAAACTCTTGAAGTTATCTCTCTTCTTCTTCAAGCTCTTTCATCTCTTTCTCATATCTTGACCATTTCTTTGAGGAACCTTCTCTTTATTCATAGCTTTGCTTGTCCTTTCCAAAAATAGTATCTTTGAATGTTGTTTCCAACTTAGTCAATGAACCACCAAATTCACTTAACTCAAAAGTAGTAAGCTTACTGACCAACTTATCTCTTGTCACATCTATCACTGTATAAATCTCCTCAATAGCTACAAATTTGTGCATGTAGGTAGAAGGAAAGGACCTCAGCACCTTAGCAATAATCTCCTCTTCTTCTAAAGTACCTCTAGCACATTTGATAGCACACACTACCCCATTCACCCTAAGGATGAAGGAGGAAATATTCTCATTTTCACTCATCTTTAGGGCTTCATACTTTTCCTTTAAACTTTGCAACTTGGCAACCTTTACTTCCTTATCTCCTTCATAAAAGGTCTACAACTTCTCCCAAATGTCATTATCTGTCTCTAATTCCATGACATTTTTAATTTCAACATCTGTCAATGCACTCAACAAAGCTTCCTTTGGCCTGATATTTTCTTTGGAATCCCTAATCATATTTGGAGTAGTAGGGGTTATAGGAGAAATATACATTGATTTAGTAAGGTTCCAACAATATTCATCAATGCCTCTAAGATGAACTATCATGTGACTCTTCCATAAGGTGTAGTTAGATCCTTCAAATGTTGGATTGTCCTTCTTATAATATTTCATCCTTGATCACCTCAAGTAGTTAATATCTTTTAGAGGAACCTTAATCTAATATGAATTGATGTAAATATGGAAACAAACAATTGAGAGGCGGGGCATTGAATCAGTTGTCACAAAACTTAAACTTGAAAACCCTTATTTTCGATCTGATAAATTAAACTTGTATCCATAAATTAGAAACACATCTGCAACACTTAACACCAATATTTTTAGTGAGGAAACCCTATTAGGAGAAAAACCTCGATGGGGCTGAAACCCACAACATGATTGTACCTTGTTAGAAGTATAACATATTACAAATGGGGAATGCACATGCATTCAAGAACACTGCCTAGAGATCACTACTCAAATTTACCTATATCCTCATCTCTCTTGATATAGCATTTACTTCCAAATCTTCTAAAATACTTGACTATAGGCACATTTCCACACCAAAGCTCATAAGGTGTCTTACTAGTATCTCCTTTGATTTGTACCCGGTTGAGAGTGTATATTGCAGTGCTAACTACTTCTCTCCATAATCTTTGTAGAACATTTCCTTCAAGCATCATAGTCCTAGCAGTGCCAAGAATAAATTTGTTCTTTCTCTCTACTACTCCATTCTGTTGTGGAGTCCTTGGAGTAGATAACTATCTCTTTATCCCATTCTTCTCATATAAAGAGTTGAAATCACTAGATGTGAATTCATCACCCCTGTTCGATCTTAGACACTTCATCTTCAATCTTGTCTCTATCTCAACTATGATCTTAAAGATCTTAAACTTCTCAAGGGATTCAAACTTCTCTTTCAATAAAGTCACCCATACTATCCTAGAATAGTCGTCAATGAGAAACATGAAATACCCATCACCTCACAAACTTCTTATCCTAACAGAACCACACAAATTAGTATGAACAAGATCTAATAATCCGTTTGAATTTTTAACTTTAGACGGAAAGTAACTTTTTTTTTGTTACCCAACTTGCATTATTTGCAAATAGTGATAGCATGTTTCTTCATCTTAGGAAGATCTCTAACAACATGAGTAGAAATTATCACCACAATTTTGTCAAAGTTCACATAACATAACCTTTTATGCCATAACCAACTTTCATCTATTTGAGAAATCAAACAATGTTTCTGACCACTGTTCAAATGAAATACATTATCATTTTTTTTATCTTTTTGCAAACACTATCATAGAGTCATTCAAGATGTTACATATGTTATTCTTGAAATTCAATCCATAACCTTTGTCTAATAACTTTCCAACACTAAGAAGATTATGTTTCAAACCTTCCACATACAATACATCATCTGTATTATTTTTTCCATCCAAAGAAATAGAACCTCTACCTTAGATCATACCATAGTATTGTCACCCCACTTCACAATACCACCATCATACTTTTTGTAGCTCAAAATTTTTCTCTTATCACTAGTCATATGATGAGAGCATCCATTTTCTATCACCCATTCATCCTTTTCAACAACTTCAACAACTAGGGATTTCTCCTCAATAAAACAACTAGTAGAAATAGTAGGCTTGGGATCTTCTTCCTTAATAGAAATGAGAAAAATATTCATCATCACTCTTGTCACCATCAAAAAATTCATCATTCTACATCAATAGCATAGTAAATCTTCTTTGGAAAACTAGGTTTTTTAGGCCTAAGTTCAGGAACCCTTTCCAGACATATAGATGCAAAATTTTATATCTTATTGCACGAAAAACCCTTAAGGGGCATATTTACTTTAGACTTACCAAAACCTTTTGTAAATCTTATGGAAATAAATTTTTTAAACTCTTGAAGTTATCTCTCTTCTTCTTCAAGCTCTTTCATCTCTTTCTCATATCTTGACCATTTCTTTGAGGAACCTTCTCTTTATTCATATCTTTTCTTGTCATTTCCAAAAATAGTATATTTGAATGTTGTTTCCACCTTAGTCAATGAACCACCAAATTCACTTAGCTCAAAATAAGTAATCTTACAGGCCAACTTGTCTCTTGTCACATCTATCACTATATTAATCTCCTCAATAGCTGAAATTTTGTGCATGTAGGTAGAAGGCAAGGACCTCGGCACCTTAGAAACAATCTCCTCTTCTTCCAAAGTACCTTAGCACATCTGATAGCACAAACTACCTCATTCACCCTAAGGATGAAGGAGGCAATATTCTCATTTTCACTCATCTTTAGGGCTTCATACTTTTCCTTTAAACTTTGCAACTTTGAAACCTTTACTTCCTTATCTCCTTCATAAAAGGTCTACAAATTCTCCCAAATATCATTAGCCGTCTCTAATTCCATGACACTTTTCATTTTAGCATTGGTCAATGCACTCAAAAAATCTTCCTTTGGCCTGATATTTGCTTTGGCATCCCTGATCATATTTGGAGTAGTAGGGATACAAGAGAAATATACATTGATTCAGTAAGGTTCCAACAATATTCATCAATGTCTCTGAGATGAACTATCATGTGACTCTTCCATAAGGTGTAGTTAGATCCTTCAAATATCAGATTTTCCTTCTTATAATATTTCATCCTCGATCACCTCAAGCAGTTAATCTCTTTTAGAGGAACCTTAATCTAATATGAATTGATGTAAATATGGCAACAAACAATTGAGAGGCAGGGCGTTGAATCAGTTGTCACAAAACTTAAACTTGAAAACCCTTATTTTGGATCTGATAAATTAAACTTGCATCCATAAATTAGAAACACATCTGCAACACTTAACACCAATATTTTTAGTGAGGAAACCTTGTTAGGAGAAAAACCTCGATGGGGATAAAACCCACAACATGATTGTACCTTGTTAGAAGTATAACATATTACAAATGGGGAATGCACATGCATTCAAGAACATTACCTAGAGATCACTACTCAAATAAAAAAGAGCTACAACCATGTGGAAGGCTCATTGCCTTACAAGATAACTATAATGATCTTGTACGCCTCTCTCTCCGGTCCCCACAGCTTTCCAAAGAAGAGGGTTAGTAGCAAAGGTTCACAAATGAATGCAAATCAAGTATACAATGACTACTAAATGAATAACAGAAACATGAGCAATAAAATGTACAAGCAAGAGAAAGGAAGACAAATAAATGCAAACCCCATGATGCTTGAAGCTTCTATTGTTTCTCTCTACTCCTTCTGAAACGTTGTTCTTGATGCTCAGTATTGGCGGGGCAGTGTCTATGACTTGAGAAGTGTCGAGAATTCGATAATTAAAATGTGTGTGTGTGATAACAAGATGGCTTGAATGCTAGAACCAAACTGACAGAGTAATGGCGCACGAGAGTTTGAAATCCTGGATCCTTCAAATGGTTATGAAGGATTTATTATATAGGAATTGGTGATGAAATGAATGGTTGAGATCAATCCCAGAGATGGGGAGACGAATGGTTGAGATCAAAAGGAACAGGAGAGATCCTCAGTGAACTCCACCTCTTTGTTTGGTTAAGAGGAGATAGAGTTTGGTTAACTAAGGAGCTAATTATGAGTTACCTTTTTGAACTGAAGAGGTGGGTGAAGTTACCCATGTGGACTGGAGAGATGGGTGGAGT
>MU226026.1:240120-259800 GCA_018584345.1 Thuja plicata
CTCTTCATCATATGCTCTGATATTTATCCTTCGGGTGACATCAATGCTTGATTCAGAATAGCCTAGTTTCTTGATTAATTTTAAAGTACAAATGTTTAAACCAACTCCACCATCAACAAGGACTCTACAGACAACACTTTTATGGATTTGGACAAGCAAGTGTAGAGGATCATTATGCAGGGATTTATGTGGTGGCACATCACAATCTGTGAATGTGGCATGTTTGTTAGCTGCTATATGATTGACCATATTTTGAAAGCTTTTAGGTGTTATGTCCCTTGGGACAAATGCATTTTGAAGTGCTTGGTCAATTGCTATTTTATGTTGTGAAGATATGCGCAAGAGGTCAAACATGGATATCTGGGCAGGTGTGCACTTCAGTTGGTCCACTATGCTTGTTGGTGGATCTGAGTTTGCTATAGGATTGGTTGATGTCATAGCTAAGGATGGCACTCCTTGCAAGAAGACTCTAACATGATGTGTAGTTACAGCGCAATTGTTACCTTGGTCCCTGATAGTGATTGCGGCTACCTAATTATCTAAAGGATTTAGGCAATTTATGACATTATCACTATTGGCATATGTATAGTTAACTTTATTGGTTTGTCCACTAGACCCAGAAGTTTTTCCTTTATTGTGATCATGAAAGGTATCATTAAAAATGGTGTGATCAGCTGTGCCTTTAGCTTGAGTGTTCATCACATCGATGATCCCTATGTCGATGAGATCTTGGATAGCATGTTTCAATCGGTAGTAGTTGGCTATTTTGTGCCCCTTGACCTGATGAAATTCACAGAAGTCTTTGTCAATGTACCACCTTGGCTTGTTTTCCTCTTATTCAAAGTCTCTGATTGGTGGGAGAGTGATAGTGTTTGATTGTATCAGCTTACGTAAAGCAGATTCTATTGGCTCTCCCAATGGTGTGAAATCTCTTTGTTGGAATTGAAACCGTGGTTTGCGTTGATTCTGTTGATGACTATTTGACATAGTGGCTGCTTGCATAGTGGGAGGTTGGTTCTGGATGTATGCTTATTGAGTGGGCCCTGTGGGGTTTTGGTTTACCATAGGTGCACCTTGTAGTGACACCTTGGGTTACACATAGTTGACCGTCTTTACATCAATGACACCATCACAAGTGACATTTTTGTTCTTATTCCACCACTTAGCTTTTTCCGTTGCATTCTTATTTGTGTTCATTTGCATAGGATCTGCAAGGATTCCTCTTTTGACCAAGTTCTATTCACATTGAACTCCTCTTTCGATGAGTTGTGTGAAGTTTGGAGCTAACTGTAGTTCTGTTGTGAATGACATGTTTGGGATCAGATTGTCAACAAACATGACTATCAAGTCTTGTTCAGGCACGTCATATGTTATACAGTTTGTCATGTTCCTCCATCTCTATAGGAATTTCACAAAGGACTCTCCATCTTTTTGTTTAATGTTGCAAAGGTCCTTGATGCTGATCTTGCACTCAATGTTATGATGGAAGTGTGTGATGAACTTTTCAGCCAATTCTCCCCAAGACTGAATGCCATGAGGTAGATGTGAGAACCATTCCATTGCCAGTCTAGATAAACTTTGTGGGAACAACCGCATTAGATATGTCTCATCATGAGCGAATTCAATGCAAATAGCAAAGAACTCTCGTATATGCTCAATAGGGTTGGTGCTGCCCCTATACTTGTCAAATTTTGACATTGAGAAGTGGTTTGGGAATGGAGACATTTGAATAGAATGGTCAAAGGGGTATGGGTATAAATCCTCTATGGTATAGGATTTAGTTTACCCCTGATTCTGCATATCCATCATTTGGGTTTGAAGGGTTTGCATTTGTTGCATTAGTATGTCTGTTTGATATTGCGGCTGATGCGTGTGGACATTCCTTTGTGCTGTGGTGGATATGAGGCTATGCCTCTATGTCCCTTGAGTAGGAACATATGATTTCATCCTAGGGACTTGATATTGATTTCCCACTGAGTGATTTGTAACTATAGGGACATGAGTAGTCCATGGGGTATTTTGAAGTGTTTGCTGTCATGATTGAAACTAGTTTTGATAATGGTGGGGTAGGTATTGCTGCTGCTGAGGTAGGGTTTGAAAGTGGGGTTGTTGTTACGGAGGTTGTATATGAGGCAATTGAAGATGGGGTTGCTATTTCAGAGGTTGTATATGAGGCAACTGAAGCTGGGGTTGCTGTTGTGGAGGTTGTATATGAGGCAACTAAAGTTGGGGTTGCTATTGCGAAGGTTGGATATGAGGTAGCTGAAGCTGGGGTTGTTGTTACGAAGGTTGGATATGAGGCAACTGAAGCTGGGGTTGCTATTGCGGAGGTTGGATGGGTGTCAGAATGGGAAAAGATGTAGCTTTGGGATGGCCTTGATTGAAAATAGGTCCTGCAGAGATGGATCCTTGTGGGCATGAAGTGTTGATCCCAAGGATAGTGTGGACGGATTGCTGTAGCGACATAGTTTCAGAATAATTGGAGTTTGGTGGGATGGAAGGCATACTAGTGATCATAGGTGCACTTGGTTGCGAGTTTGTCATGCCTTGAGTAGATGATGTGCTAGCTTGGGTTGGGTCATTGGTTTGATTGGATACAGTCTGTGTTGATGTGGGTAAAGTCAATGATGGAAAGATCTATGACACAACAGGTAATGTCTAAGGAGTGGGAGTAGTGTTTTGACCTGCGAGAGGGTTTTCGGGCCATATAGTTGATACACTAAACTCAGCGGGGAGTTTGACTCCCTTCTTTATTAGCATGGCTAAGTAACATTTAGGATTCCTCTCTATGATAGCGTTAACTACTTTGGTGGAGTAGGCATCTTGTTCCACATCTTCAATCTCTTCTTCTGTGATATCTTGGAAAAAAGCTACCCCACGGGGTGGCTCAATGAATAGAGTAGCACTAGTGTTCACGAAGGGATCATTCTCTTGTTCTGTTTCCCAAGCGGGGAAACAGTTGATGTATGACTCATCTAGTTGAGCTCTAGCCATTGACCTTGTATAAGGTCCTCCATGAGGTGTTTGAGACATACTGTGGTCCAGGTTTTATAACTAAAACAAGTGATATAAAGCAAACAAAGAAGAGGATCCTTTCTAAGACAAAGTTCGAGTTATGTTTTTGGACAAAGGTAATTCTAAGGATAGATTTTGATATAACTTGATCTCAAAGTGGTGATGATAAAAGATAGGACTTGCCGACCTTTGTCCTGGACAAAGTCAATTTGAAAAAGATGATGATGTTTGATAAGATGAGATCAAGATACTTCGAGTCTGAGCTTTCGAACTAACAATGTTTTAGATAGTAATCATGCTTTACGGAGAAAGGGTAATATTTAATGTTTAGAGATTCACACAATGTTCTTTGCATTTTCCTGGGATAGACACTAGTTTTGGACACCAAATGAAGATTTCTTTCAAGGTTTTCAGGTCAGAACAGGAATATAGTATCTCTGGTCAAAAATGCGGTACAATTTCACTGATTGCGGTAAAATAAATGGTCGATTGTGGTAGTTTATCACACACAAGGCTTCTAATTTGCAAGATAGTTGATGTTGACAACCCTAGACTTTAACACATTTGACTTTTTTTGATAGTTTGAATGTTTTGTTTTACGTTTCCAAAAATTGATCAAAGGAACAAGCACAATAGACACTGTGTTTTGAAGACTGAGATTGTGTATGTTCTACAACTTTTTCAAATTGTAATGTTATCACGAGGTCTCAACAATGAACAATCAAATTAATCTAGGTCAAATTGGCTTCAAAATACAATGTTATAGGCCCAATGCTTGAATGTCCATTATCTCACACAGCAATTGTCATGCTACTAGGACACAAAGGTCCATGACATAGGTGCCCGTGTTTATGCCATTTCCAGGTATTATTTCCATGGAGTGAAGATCTCTTTCACTACACAAATACCATGGGACACATATGTTGGGAATCTTGGGGGGAAATTCTGCAACCCCTTGCACTATAATAAAGTATTTGTTCAGAGGTAAAATGGGTTGGCCTCTAATTAATCAAGGTTGTAGTAAGGGTCTGTGGTGTCTCTCCAATCAGTTTGTACATGTGTGACTTACTTAAGAGCCTAGTTGATCATGCTGGCTCTTTAGGGATATTCACCCAATCTAGACTATCATCAACATGCCTCGCCTGAGCTTGGCGAGATAAGATGAAACTTTGGTTCACACCTTGTTTATATACCGATCGGAAGGATTTACTGGTTTAAGGTCATCCTCCAAGGAAGAAGCACTTTCCCTGGACAGGCCTTTTTAAGAAAATAAAGGTTTGTAATCTAATAGTTTGTGCAAGTGCACCTAAAACTCAAGACATGAGGTAAATCAATTAAGCTCCAAATTTTGAAATGTGAACTAAGCTACACCACCATACAAGCACGAATGTCCAATTTTTAAGCCCAAAAAGTAGGTGTTGATTGCTTGTTCAATTTTAGAGCACCAAACTGAAAGATTTTTTGCCTTTGTTCAATTTTAAACCTCACATCAATTTTAAGCCCAAATCTGAAATATGAGGTGTGATATGTTTTTACAAGCACTGTTCTTTTTAAACCCAAATTGACAAATGAATTCCCTTTAGTTTGTGTTGTTTAAACAAGTTAGTACCAAAAGGATTATTCACAAAAAAATGAGAATATGTGAAACTTTGAAAAAAACAAAATGATGCTTACCAAAATTTACCCTCCTCTGTCCTTGATGACTTTGATCCAACCCTGCACAGAAACCACAAAGAATGTCAATTAAAAAGCAGATGGGCAGAAGACTTGGATCTAATATTTGCAATATTTGCTATGATTGCGGCAATCTTCTTGCAACTGCAGTAATCTTTCGTCAATTGCGGTAATAAACTTGCAACTGTGGCAAAGTGCTATCGATTGCGGTAATTAAATTGCAACTACGGTAAAGTGCTATCGATTGCGGCATGGATCTTACAACTGCGGTAGAATTATCTGGATTGTGGTAAACTTCTTGCGATTGCAGCACAGATCAGGTGATTGTGGAAAAATACCAGAAGTCAGAGACAAGAAAATGGATAGAATGACTGCGAAAGCCTCCACTCAATTACGGTATTAAACCAGTTGGTTGTGGCACAGTATGGGCGATTGCAGAAAAATTCTAGAAATTGTGAAATAGTACAGATGTCAAAGAAAAGTGCAATTTTTAAATTTACGACCGTATGGCCGTGGTTGATCTATTCATTTATTTGTCTGCAAGAGATATTTGGGTTGTTTCTTCACGTTGGGTTCACCAAAATGTATGCCTCTCTTTCTAGTCCCCACAACTTTCCAAAGGTGAGGGTTAGTAGAAAAGGTTCACAAATGAATGCAAATCAAGTATACAATGACTACTAAATGAATAACAGAAACATGAGAAATAAAATGTACAAGCAAGAGAAAGGAAGACAAATAAATGCAAACCCCACGATGCTTGAAGCTTCTATTATTTCTCTCTACTCCTACAATGTTGTTCTTGATGCTCAGTATTGGCGGGGTAGCGTCTATGACTTGAGAAGCATCGAGAATTTGATAATTGAAATGTGTGTGTGTGTGATCGCAAGATGGCTTGAATGCTAGAACCAAACTGACAAAGTAATGGTGCACGAGAGCTTGAAATCATGGATCCTTCAAATGGTTATGAAGGATTTATTATATAGGAATTGGTGATGAAATGAACGGTTGAGATCAATCCCAAAGATGGGGAGACGAACGGTTGAGATCAAAATGAACAGGAGAGATCCTCAGTGAACTCCACCTCTTTGTTTGGTTAAGAGGAGATAGAGTTTGGTTAACTGAGGAGCTAATTATGAGTTACCTTTTTGAACTGAAGAGGTGGGTGAAGTTACCCATGTGGACTAGAGAAATGGGTGGAGTAACCCATGTGATGTAATTGGAGTTATCTCTTTGAAGATAAATGATTACTTAGTTCATTTATTGAATAATTATTTTCAACATGTGAGATAATTGAATTCTTTTGAATTAAGAATTGCTTTATTTGATGAAATTAAATTAATTTAATTGGAAGAATTTAATTAGTAAGTTTAAATATTTGGATTTAAACTATAGGAAATTGATTTTAATTAATTAAATAATGATAATTAATCAATTAAATAAAATTAATTATTTAATTAATTTTGGGAATTGGATTAGATGATTTGAGGAATGGATTTAGAAGAAAATAGATAATTAATTAATGATTAATAAACCAATAATTGATAGATGAAAATTAGTGTTTTTAATGTAAAGTTGCAAGCATGTCCATTTTAGGGTGTCTACAGATCTATTAGACTATTATCTGAAGTTTATGAACTATATAATGGCATATACCTTATGCCTAGGTCAGTTCCAATAAAGTACAATTCATATCTCTATCCAAGCCTTCTTTGCCTCCTACAAATGAATGATTTCACCCTCAATAGATCCCCCACACTTACTTTTGAGCATTCACATACATTCGCAATATAAAATATTTCCATAAATATATATAATTCATCAACCTTGAAAAATAAACAAGGTTGTCTCAATCCCAATTTCAAAATGTAAATATATGTGCCAAAAATAATAAACTAGATCAATGTATATCAAAACATAGAATAGACCCTTATCATCAACCTCAAGCACATAAACAGCTACAAATCACACCTTAAATATCTACAACACGCTTTATGGATCAAGTCAGTCAAGAGCACAAATAAAACCATCACCAACTAAAAAACCCTCCAAATCCAATAACTACAATTGATATGGACTGCCAACTCAGTAGGCACACAATCTAAGAGCATCCATAGGCATCATGAATAAAACACAAATATCTAAAACCACCCAAATCATTGGGTTCACTAGCATCTCTCATGTCGGACATCAATAACACTATTAGCATTCACTAATACACTTAAAAAATTCCTTGCAGACCTCTAGACCATGAACCATTTGAATTGAGGACATATCAGCATGTCCTAATCACATCCCACATATATGCAAACAACAATCTCACAATTTAGAGCAATACTCGCCATAATTTAGCAACACTATCAAATAGTGTAGGAACTAGTCACCATACCTGACCTTGTAGCACATCTAATTCATCATGTGGACCTCTATAACTTGAAAAGAATCAACTACAAAATATCTTCAATACCTTTTTGATGTCCACAACTAGTGATCTTCAATATCTGAACCTAACCATCAAACTGAGGGTATTGCACCATTGTCAAATAGATATGTTGAAATCAATGACAACACATCCAACTTGCCAATAGGGTTTGGATTTACCTATTTCTCTTCCTTTTCATTCTCACCTGAATTTACCAACATAGTTGGTTGTTGCATTCAAGGACTCTCCTACTCTACAGTAGGTGTTTTTCCTTTGATTTGCATTTATTCAACCACCGCTTTAGGTCTGGCTTGTTTATCTTGGTTCTCAAGAGCCTCCTTCAATAGCTTATTTTATTCATGAATTGCAAGTATATCCCATATGGATATATTCATAGGAGCTTTATTTAGCTAAACAACTACATTCACATTTGGTTCCAAGGGAACTTGGCATCTTTCAGGTTGTACGGTAAAAACTCTCATGGTCTATGAACAAGTTGTACAAGGGGTTCCCAAGCAGTAGGCCTATTAACTTCAAACCTTGGACATGACATTTGAATTACTTTATTTGGTAGAATTGGGGGAATTAATTCACCATTGAACCTCCTATTTTATTGTTTATTGTAATTTTAGTATACCTAGGGCATATTGGAGGTTGACTCTTGGTTAGTGAAAATGGCCTCATCGTTATCCAACATCCAAGAGAATAGAGCATGATTAGGGGAAATTTCAAACTCCTTCTCGAGAGACATCCCTTGACTTCTTTATTCTACTACCTTTTGTGACAAATTCCCTCTTGGACAATTCTAGGGCATGTGAGCATCATTACATGGAAAATACCGTACATTTAAATCTTCAGCAAATTTATCCAGAGTAGCCACCAATTCCTGGTTAGGGTTGTGAGGAACTTGTTGCAATGGGGAAGGAACCATGACAATTTTCTTAGAATATTTTGCTTGGCCTTTATTCCCTTGATTTTTAGTTCCTTTATTATTCCTATTCCAACCCTGATACTAGTTGGGTTGATATAGAGGCTTCCCATTTTAACAGTTCTGATAATTCTGGTAATAGGGTTGTTGGGGCACAACCTGCTACCTCTTAAGGCTGGTCAACATTTAAAAATGTTCTTAGTAGGTTACTCATATCATAAATTTGTTCTAACAAGGAATGGGTAGCCATCTGGTTTGCTTGAACATTTGGGAAAATATACATAGATTGTAGAGGGGTAGCAGAGCTTGTGGAAGTTTCACTTTAGGTTTTCTCTAGGGCTTGCAGGGAACTCTAGGGCTTGCAGGGAAACTTTAGAAAATATTGGCAATGGTGGTCTAGATGGTAGCTTTCCCGCATTGATCAAGTTGTTTTTTTCTCTTATAGGTATCTCATAGGTGGCTGGTAAATCAGTTCCTCCCAATCTTTGTATGGTCCAAGATATATCTAAGTTAAACACTTTCAAGTAGAATACAAAGGCCATGGGATCTAGAAGATGAGCATCTATGAGAATTCTATGCAATTTTTTGTGGAATTTTCTATTGAAGTCAGAGATAACTTCTTAGGGAGCTCTTTTAATATTGATTAATTATTGAAGTAATGATGATCAGTCACCCTTTTCATAGAAATGGTCATAAAACAAATTACCCAAGTCTTCCTAGGTACCTATGATGTTTGGTGGAAAAGATCTATACCATTTCAATATTTTCCCCTTAAAATATGTAGCTAGGATTCTTAGGGCTACATTTTGTTGCATAATGTGATGCATCATATAGGTATTTTCTATATCTGACATATTAGTAGGGGTTTTCTTATCCTCTCCAGTGAATTTAAGTAAATCTTTCAGAGCACTAGTAATAATTGCATCCCAATACACATTAGAAGCTGGTAGAACAAGGGGCTTCCACGATCCAAGGTAACAAAACTATAGTTCACTATTGGTTCTATGGTGGGTGATGTCGTTGATACACTTAATGCAGAGACATTTCTTTTGGGATTAGTTACAGTTACTAATGCGGGGAGCAGTAATCCAGGATAGTGGGTAGTTTGGGATCTTGTGATAGGCATGTAGCTCATACACGTATTTTATAAAAATCTAAAGGATGGTTTGGTACTGCCATGTGTGCCAGAAAAAAAGGAACTATTAATCTTGAATTTTGCATCTTGAAAAAGTGATAGATCTTAGGGAAAGTTCAAATGGTGTAGGACTAGGATGCTACCATTTAAATTAACCTTCAAGATTGTGAAGTTGAATCTTCATGAATAGGGGGTTTTGGAAACAAAGAATGTTGAATTAAATCTAAAACTATGGTGATGCACCAAATCATTTCACGAGTAACTCAGAACAACTAACAATAAACCAAGTTTTATTATACATATTTGAATGTAAACATTATCCCACGATTTAGCATAGTATGTCACAATCCCTTATTTCTTGAGGTGAGAAAAAAAACCAAATCTATGACACAGATTATAAATTTCATATCACTTTGTGGGTGTATCCATAAAATATATAGAGACAACATATACATTTAGTATTCTTATTCATCTATTCATTCTCAATACCATAACAGGCATGCAACAACTTCATATATTCAACTATTTATAATTGGGAGAGTATGCAACATGATCAAAAATTAAAAACAACCTCATAAACAAAAAATGTAAGATTCAAATAAAATAGTTGTTTCCCAAATGACATAAACTTATATTATATTCAATATTTTTTCAAAACCCAAAAGGCTCCATAGAGTACATTCGACCTTTAAAATTAACATAAACTTCATAGAAATAAAGTCTGAAATGGATATCCAAAAAAGTATATAAAATAAATAGTTTTTTCTTTGATAAAATAAAGTTCTCAGTTTTCACGTAATCCAACCCTTAAAACAGAGCTAACTACCCTCTTTTAATCAAAACTTCTACCAAACAAATATTCTTTGAATCGCTATGCATTCTCCAAAAGGTTCCCATAGAGAATAATCATTCCATCGATCATTGGAGAGAAATTATCATTAGATACGCTAGTAAAATATAAATAGATCCATCGAACATGTATCCAACAACTTAACTACCCACCTTTAGCCATCACGTCCATTGAATAGATGAAAAAAACCATTTTCCTCAAATCCTGCAAATGACACGTGTCACAATGGTGGGCTTTCTCATAAGAATTTTCCCTTCCTTTGCCTCAAAAGTTCCACTTTCACAACATGTGCCTTGTGAAAATAAAAGCTTGCACATGACTTTAAAATAAGGAAATCCCAAACATGATAATTTCACCATAGAAATTTGAGCTATTTGTATAATAATATACAAAATTGGCGACTCTTGGGATATCTTTCCTGCAAGAATCAAACCCAAAAACTATGGAAACTGCAAAAATGGGGAGGGGGAATGATAATAAAAACTTAAATCATTAAGTAAGTGGACAAAAAAGGATCTCACTCTTCATCTAATGGAAAAAATCAGAGCTGAAAGTCTTGAAAAGCATTGTAGATTGTGATCTTTTCTCGAAATGAGAAACCAACCAAACTAGCCTTTGTTGCATCTAAGCTGAAACAAAGATAACCTAGATGATCCAAAACTAGTCTAACCTGAGAAGCATTTGGATAAGGTCCTAGAATCTTCTCATAAGAGTGATCTTGTTTTTTTAGTCTAATTGACTACTTGATTTTTTCTTCTGCTAACAATGATCCATCTGGCCTAAAAGGTGAAGGCAAACTGACATGTATAAAAGTATTAATCTGTATTTTATTTTGTGCAATGGAGGACTCCATCATTTTGAGTTAGTCCCTAGTATGCACAATTTCTTCTACACATTTTATTAACTCTCCATCTCTTACTACAACCATCCTCTGATCACTGATCCTAGCTGATGACAAGGTGTCATCATTCGCTCATACAACTTCTCAATTAGGTTTTTTGATTATATGATCTTAGAAGCAATCTCTTGCTAGGTTTCCCCTAGGGAAGTTTCCACCTTAGTGCCTAGTTCGATAGCATCCGCAATGAATTTGAATGATGGTGTTAGATCTAGTGTAGACACTTCAACCCTATCCCAGAAGGATACATATAGCTGTCACACTAATGTAGCGCAGCTTACTAAAGCAAGGGTTGTTACAGGACCCTACAGTTGATAAATTTGGTTCTCTTTTTCCTTTATCATCTCTCTAAGTTGGGCCATATTTTCTTGCACATTCAATATTTCCTAATTGTGTTTCATCATTTTTTTTTCTCTTTCTCATAGGGCATCCATTTCTATCTATAAGTTATCCTATTCTAGCTTTAACATATTCTTGATATTATAGAATTCAGCCAGGAATTGGGTTTCTTTGTTTCATAACTCCTTCATGTCTTGTGTTTATTGATATATACTTAATAGTATCTCATTATCCTTCTAGGTTAATTTCTTTGACCTTTCATGCAATTCTTTCTTCAATACTTCCCATCAGTATCAGTTGGATTATAAGGAATGTGTCCCTTCTTGGTTTATTGCTTCCATACCCAAAAGGTGGCAATATTTCCTTCTATATAGTTCTCATTTTTAATGCATTCTTCATATTTTGGGACATCTTGGTCGTAGGGTTATATTTGGTTGCCACCATGTAGAAATTTTGTCATGCAGGTCTAGAACTAACATGTTTTTGGAAGATATATCTATGAGAAGGTTTGGAAATTGTTGAGGGGGACTTCTTCTTGCTTCCGAATAGGGTATGGGTTGATGGTTAAAAACATTAAATCTATTAGACAAGAAGTTATCAGGATCAAAATACTAGAAATCATAAAATATAAATAAACCCATCTGAGCCAATTTTGAACTCAATAATGACTCTGCTTTCTGCTTGTTCACAACTATACCTCCATATCAAATTGGTGGCTTGTAAATCATAGTTTTATTCCTCCTTTCACCCATTATTTCATCCACCATAGAAATCTACTTGAAAATATCTAGGGACATGACTTTGTCTAGGACTATGGCTAGAAGAAAAAATGGTTCAATAGTGAAACCATGAATCCTAATTATAAAAAAGTCAATCCCATAGAAATGGTCTATAGCTAGCTCACACCTTTGTTACCAAGAGATCTGGGATCTCAAAAGCCTATCCTCATTAGTTCTATCTAGGAGGGTTTATAAAGAAGGCCTTAGAAAATATTCTATAAAGATGCTATAGTCATGGGGTCTATTTAAAACTGAGGTCTAGATAGTGACGGGTTTCCTTTGTTGGGCTAAGTCCCATATATTTGTTGAATTTTTGTAGCTAAATATAAAAAATGAATTGAGGATCTTCTTGAATGAAAGAAGCAAAAATTTCAAATCAAAAATAGGGAAAAAATAGAGCTATTGAATAAAAATTCTATTAATCATTGTCTTTAATACATGAAATTACAATGAATATATAATTGGAATTACATAAATTATGCAAGAATTGCATGAAAACCTAGAAGAGAAAGATGGAGTTAAAAATTAGAACTCCTTAGTTAGCGTAAATATGCAATTTTAGTCCACTATCAACTATCTTTAGAAACCAATAAGTTTCCAATGATTTCCCACTGGAAATCACATGCATAACAGATAGTTAAGTTGTGCTAAAACCCCTCCCCCCCCCCTCTTAAGTATAACTAAGGAAAGAGATGAAAAACCTAATAATATAGAGGAAAGAGGGGAAACCTAGTGGGAATAAAAGCCCCCCTCAAAATTACACTAAATATGCATGGAAACTACTGTGTTTTAGTGTCTTTCAACCCAACAAGGTTGTGCAGAAAGTTAAATGTAAGAGACAATATATCCCTCCATAATGTGTAATCAATGGTAGATGCTCGAAAATAGATGTAGAAGGTGGTCATTGATCTTTGAACAACATTCTTCCCCTTAGGAAGAAACAAAACCAAAGATGTATGAATGACATCTCCCCAATCCTGAAAGAAATATTCAAGAAGCAAAATCAAGATGTATGATGTCTCTAAAAACTGTTCCATAGTCTCCATGTTGATCCTGAAACTTATCATGTAATAAAATCAAGCTTTGTTAAATATGAAAATCTAGAAGCTCTTTGAAACTAATGTAGAGCACAATAAATAAAAAATCATGTATCTTGTCAAAAGGCAAAGAGAACTTATCAAAATTTTGTGCAAATGTATGCAAACTCATATCAATTTGTGAGGAATGATCATGTAGAGAATGAAGAAGAGGGTCAGAAGGTTCCCTCACTATGACTGAAGAAGAATCACTGGACCCTCATGAAAGATATTATGTATGAAATAAATATTTTTATCTATATTTGAATTGAGGTATTCTAAAAAATAAAATGAGATGTCTGATAGAAATTGATCACGCAAGGAACTGAATCCAAAAGACATAAATGATTCTTCTACAAAGAATCAATGGAATCTTTCAATGAAGAAACTCTAAATTATGAAGAAACAATAGGTACATATGGGTTTTCAATAAATTAATCATCCAAGAAAGATGTGTCCAAACAAGATGGGGCAATAAAAATCTTGGTATCATCCATAAGAACCCGACCTTCTAAGGAAACATCACTATGAAGATCCAATGTCTCCATACAATAGTTGGATGATGGTCCAAGAAATGAAAGGAAACTTGGTGTGTCCTATATGATGTAAAATATCCTTTGAAATAGTAAGACACATTGTTCCATAGACCGTGTCATTATTGTTCGACCATCCATTTTTCTCCTCACAATCACTTGGCTCGAGAATCATCCATGCAAATAGGGAAATAGATCCTACTTAATATATTGATTCTTTATCTCTTCTTTCCATGATAAATAGTTCCCCGAGTCTAGCTTGAAAATATAAGGATGAAAGTAATTACCAAACATCATTAACCCCCCCCCCCCACATGAATTGAACTTTATCTGAGTTCATTATTACAAACAAACATTATGAGACAACCCCAAGCTAATGAAAAATAATAATTTTATCTAAAAAATCTGGTTTGCAATACCTGTAAATAAAATTGATGCTTCTTCTTCCTAGCTCCTGTGGGCTCTCATACTATTTAGAATTTTTGTACTAAATCTGAAAAATAAATTGAGGGTCTTGTTGAAAGAAAGAAGCAAAAATTGTAGGTCAAAAATAGAGAAAAAAAAACTTTTGAATAAAAACTATATTAATCATTGTCTGTAATACATGAAATTATAATGAATATATAATTAGAAATAAATAAATTATACAAGAATTGCATGAAAACCCAGAAGAGAAAGATGGATTTATAATGAGAACTCCTTAATTAGCATAAACATGCAACTGTAGTCAAATGTAAACTATCTGTAGAAATGGATAAGTTTCCAATAGTTTCCCACCGTAAATCATGGGCATAATTGATAGTTATGTTATGCTAACAATATTAGGGGGCATGAATCTTTGAAATAAATTAGTGTTGATGACAATTATTCAATTGAGTATTGGCATTGATGTTTACACAAATATAGTGATATTTACACAAATGTCTAATCCTATCCGAGCACATTTAGTGTATGCCAAGTTCTCTCAGGAATTGAAGAAGACCCAAGTGATTTTTAGTTCTAATCGAGTTCACTCGGGCATTATAGTATTGGTCGAGCATTGAAGGATTTCAGTATTAACTGAGTTATGCTTTTAGCGTCAGCCGAATAACAACAGTTTACATTTTATGGTTAATTGGTTATATGCAGCTGACAGACTTAAGTTTTATTATTTACTTGAAAGGTTATTCAAGCCAACTTGACAAGGCTTATCATATATATAAGGTCAAGTGTGGATTGAATGTGTGGAAGAAAGAAAAGAAGAGTATGTTTGTGATATGAAGAGAAAAGGCAAAATCAGATGGGATTCTGATTAAGGACATAACATATAGAGCTGGAATAGAATATTCAATCAGTAAGGATCAAGTTTTAAATCCAGACACAGAGATTTGAATCAGAAAAGATAGTTGCTTTGTTAAACAGTTCAATCCATTGTTACTCTCTAACAATTGTAGCAGTGATCTAAAATCTCTTTACAGAGTAGACTTAATAGTCTTTTGTAAATCCTCTCACAAGGTGACATTTCTACATTGAAGTGTTTGAAGACCTCTCACAAGGCCACTTCTTATAGGGTGATTAAATCATCTAATAGGGTCACACCTAAGAGTGTGAATTGTAACCTTTAATGGGGTTGGCTCCTAATGGGGCTCACTTCATAAGAGTGAAAATAGTAATTAGTTACAATTGGTGGTTTTTCCCATATTGGGTTTCCATGTTAAATCTTGGTGTTATCTGTGTACATGTTATTTGCATTATGGTTTATATTTCTAAAATTAATCACTAAAAGATAATCACAGTTAATATCTTAATATTTTCTATGTTAACCGAGTGATAGTAGGATATCTGTGCTAACCGAGCAACAGTGATAAGTTTGTTTAAGACATCTAAGGGACTTGGATTTTTTTTGTGGTAACTGATTCACCCCTCCCCTCAGTTAATCAACTCATTTCAAACAATTGGTATCAGAGCATTTGGTGCTTTCATGAAAGACTTTGAGGCCTAAGCTAAAGATCAGAGATTTCTTATAGAAGGGAGATCCCCAAGCTTAACAAAGACAACTTCGCTGCATGGAAAAATTTGATGAGGCTACATCTATCTACTATTGGAGACACTAGTTTGCAATGCCTAGATCAAAAGTATGTGGAACCACCGAGACCTATGTATGTGGATCAGATGATGGACATGAAGAATCATAACATAATCATGATTGATATAGATTCTTCACTCAGCTATTCTAAATTTTATGAAGTCAAGGACTTCCCTACTACCTATGATATGTGGAATAAACTATATAATATAAATGGAGGAGATGCAAATGTAAAGAGATCCAAAGCAAAAAGTCTCAGAGGTTAGTTTGATTATATGAAAATGAAAAAAGGAGAACACATTAAAAAATACAGTGAAAGAATCAAGAAAAGTTTCAGTGTCATTAGAGTTGTCAGTGGAACAATATAAGACAAAATAGTGGTTAGTAAGATTGACAGTGATAGCGATGATGAGGATCTGGAAATCATTGAAGCATAACTTGTAAACAGAGCTTCCAAAGGAAAGTACAAAGGAAGAATACCATTGATTTTCTTCTCATGTAATGAGGTTGGTCACATTGCTACTAAATGTCTGAACAAAGAAGACAAAGATGAGAAAAAGTTCAACAAGTACAAAGACAAGAAGGATTTTGAGAGTTACAAAAGCTACAAGGACAAAGGTAAGAAATATTTTTATATTGCAAAATATTCTGATAGTGATGAAGATGAAGATGAAATGGTTTACATTTCTATTAAGGATGAATCAGACAATGAAGATAATGAAAAGATAGCTCTTTACTCTCATATTAGCAAGAATGACACTTGAATAATTAATAGTGGTTGTTCTCACCACATGACTGGTGATAAAACCAAATTTGAACATCTTGAGCATTGTGATGGTGGGATCATTTATGGGAATGATGAACCTTGCTATGTGAAAGGTAAAGGTTGTATTACTCTAACAGAAGGAATCAAATGTGATAATTCTTATTGGGTTGAAGGACTAAGACATAATCTACTAAGTGTGGCACAACTCAATAACATTGGTTTCAAGGTAGAATTCATGAATGGTAAGGCCAAGCTTCTGGATGGTAAGGGAAACTTGTTAGAATAGTCCTAAAAGATAACTGAGGGGGGGGGGGGGGGAATCAGTTATCATCTAATNTGTTAGAATAGTCCTAAAAGATAACTGAGGGGGGGGGGGGGTGAATCAGTTATCATCTAATAAAATTATTTTCTTCTTTTTAATTCCAAAATACAATAAAGTAAATGCACATTTAGATAACACAATAGACAACACCACAATTTGGTTACGGGGAAACCAAATGGTAAAAACCCCAATGAGAATTAATACCCATAATGAACTATAATTGTTTATAATAATACCTGTTAGAAGATCTTGCAACCCTGTTAGGAGTTGTTCTTTACAATGCAATAAGTATAGTGACCTGGTTAAGGGTCTAACCCTGTTAGGAGTCTTTTACAAATAACCCTGTTAAGGGTTAGGACTCACTGTCCAAAAGCTCACTGCTTCAATGGTGAAGGATACAACCTTATAGAGAATAGATATGCATTATATTTGATGATGAACTATAGAGTAGACTGGTTTTCTTGATCATTTCCAATGTATTGTAATCTTTCACTTCTTCTTCACATAGATCCTTGATGAATGAAACACAACTGATATTCTGCTCTATACTTTTTTTGTCTCTTATCTTCTCATTCACACTTAGCGTTTCACAAATAAACTACTATAAGTATCTTCCTCAAAGTATGAGATCATGGGACCTATTAGGAAACTCTTCATAACATCTTTTTTAGCTTAACTAACCAAGCAAGCATAATTACAACCGCGCAATATAAATTGAATAGATGTGACGCTTCACAAAGTTGGCCTCACCAAATTAACTCTAACATTGCAATCTTGTTGAAACACGTTTGGCACCTTCAGATAACTATCTTCAACTCATAATTAAACTTGAATATACACACGCATATCCTGAAGATAAGTGCAACTCAAGAACCAATGCAATATGTTGGCTCTGTACAAACAAACTCCAAAAATTGTAACTACCACTAACAAAATTACACAACATAGCTGAAACTTCATATCTGAGTCTGTGTATGAATAAAACATAAAAAATATGTCTACAACATGAATATAACCGCACAAGGCTTGAGAAAATTATTCTGATAAGTACATACAGAACACTACTGTATATTATATATTGTCATCAATGACAAACATACAATCAACTAGTTGCCAGAAGTAAATCTCCAACAATCTCCCCCTTTGACATTGATGGCAACATATGATATTAAAAACATCTTCACTACATGCTGTCTTCTTTATTTTTACAATCTTCTCAATATCCTCATCAAATATTCCTCTACACTGCTGCAACTCCTCTGTCTATGTTTATACTCCCCCAGAGTTTATGCTCCCCCTTGTTAGTAATAACTAAGAAGGAGGGGTGAATCAGTGGCCTCAAAAATTTATCCTTTAAACTTTAACAACCAATCAATACACCTCAGATTATTAAGTCCCTACAAGATGCATGCCATGAAATACTTATAATAATTAATTGTCTGTTGGTTTACCTTGTCTATCCTTATTCTCCTTGATAACTGATAAGTAGTAAAACTATTTACCGATACTCAGTAAATATGCAGAATATACCAATCAATCCATAAATGCATATGTAAAATGTAAATATCTATGCTGGAAACCTACCTATTGGGAGCACGCTTAGACATGAAAATATTATAAATTATAAATCATTTGAGCTACATTAACATGTCTAAAAGCATACTCTTAAAAAAAAATAAGAAGAAACCACCATGACCTCTGATGAGCTAAACAAGGGCACCCAAGACTTTGTTGATTTGCTCTTAGAGAGGTGTGTGGGTGTGCTCTCCCAACACAATATCTAAATCTCACTATTGATCTAAAAATGCAACTAAGAGAGTGAAAGACTCAAGAGAAAGTATGAGGAACTTGTCTCAAGTCATTATAATGATCATATGGATGCAAAACTAAACTAGATTGATATGCAAGATGAACAAAAAATATCTAAGATTCATTCCATTATAAACCTAAAATGTGATATCTAGATTCAACAATGAAATAAACATGAACTAAGGACTACAATTTCTATGAAAATGCTAAATTACTCTAGAATGAAACTAGCATGATAACAATGCAAAAACAATAGATGATTTTCTCTTGAGAAAGGCCTCTATTTATAGAGTTTTTGGAGGAGAGAGAGGGCTTGGATGAGGTGGAGCTCATGTGGCATCCACATAGGTGCCAAATGAGGGACACATAAGTCATGTAAGAGGCCCACTTTTTTCACACATATGTGAGCAACTTTGGATGTGATAGGTCAAAGTGTACTTAAAGTATACATGTGAAGGATCTTGTAAGAAGGTGTAAGAGGGTGTAAGAGTTTTGGGTCAATGAGACACTTTTGAAAAGTGTAAGAAGGTGTCATCATAGGTGTAAGAAACCTTGTTGGCACCAAATAAGAAATTATTTGGAAAGTCAAATTTTTGGAAATTTGCTCACACATGTGTGAGCAAATAATTAGGACTAATTGTTGTAGGAATCAAGAAATTAGCTTAATTAACCTTAGTTAATTAATAAATAGGCTTATTTGGTGAGAGTGATGTGAAGTAGGGTAGGATCTAGGTTCAAATTAGCTTAATCCAAATTAATTTAGATTAATTATGGTTTAGTAGAATTTAAGTAATGTGAAGGAATAAATAAATTAAAAATTTATTTAAAGCGGATTAATGAAGGATAATGTATTAAATAAGATTTAATACATTAAAAGGGATAGTATTTAAATTAAATTCAAATACTTAGGAGAATGAATCATATTTAATTAAATAAATTTAATTGAATAGATAGAAGAATATAACAAATATAATTAATTAAAATTAACTATAATGTTATGGGAATATTAATTAAATTAATATAAGGATGATTTTGGACGTCTACATTTTGCCCCTCTTTGATGCATTGTCAA